>ML109609.1:61011-121015 GCA_003697995.1 Taxidea taxus jeffersonii | reverse complement strand
AATGAAATAATTTATTATTCCACAAATAATCATCAATCCCTTTTCATGGACAAGGTACTACTCATCAGAGGCTCTACCATCTTCATGTTAATACACTATGGCACCAGTCATCATGTGATTATTTTATTAGCGCAGGCCTCTCCTGCCTCTGCTTAGAAAAAATGATAGTAAAGCGCTCCATCTCAAGGTCACTGTGACCTACATAGCCAGGACCTACAGAGTCTCTTCTATGATCTCATGCCTACATTTTTCTTCCCATGGCAATTGTCTTCATGTTCCTTCCAGACTGTCTCCCAACTACTCTAACTCAAGAGTATGACAGTCATACCTCACCCTGATTCCCAGCTCAAAAAACTTTGCTGGCTCACATTGCCTAATCAGAATCAGTTCAAAGCACTAAACTGAGAGCCAGCCAACAGGGCTCCAACTTAATTCTCCTGACTCATCCCTACTGATGCCCCTTACATTAGCTGGGCTTCAAGTGAACTGTGCCAAAGTCCATTCTCTCAGTATGCTTTGCTTGTCCTGTTCTTACTCCTCTATCTGTAGGCCCTCTGCCTACAGAGTGAACATAACTCATTTGGAAGCAGTTAGTTACTGACATCTAACTGATTCACAAGGACTTCATTTTACTCTGCTCTGAACATTCAAGTGAAATTTGGATACATTTCCCAGTTTCAGAATCTTCTCGGTATCTTCGATTTTTATTATTTGTGTATTTACTTATTTAAGAGGAAAGATGCAGTAGCCCTTCAGTGACACATGCTTAGAAACAGACACCTTCGGGGCGCCTGGGTGGCTCAGTGGGTTAAAGCCTCTGCCTTCAGCTCAGGTCATGGTCCCAGGGTCCTGGGATTGAGCCCCACATTGGGATCTCTGCTCAGCAGGGAGACTGCTTCCCTTCCTCTCTCTCTGCCTGTCTCTTTGCCTACTTTATGATCTCTGTCTGTCAAATAAATGAATAAAATCTTTAAAAAAAAAAAAAGATGCAGTAGGAGGACTCAGAACTAACCTAGGTCTGCCAGTTGCTAACTACATAACCTCAGGGAAGTCACCAAAAGTCACCACACATGCAATTTGTGCATGGCCGGTGTCTCCATTTCTTCACCTATAATTGTGATAAAAATAACGTCATTTTCACAAGGTTTTTGAGGATGTTAATAAAACCTGGTGAGCTATGTGAAAGAACTCAGCAATTGTGTCAGTGTATAAAAGCCCTGAAAAAAAAAAACAAAAAAAACAACACTTGAGGAAGAGCACAACATTACTTAAAGATTAAGTGATATACGAGAATGTTTGGAAGGACAGACATAACATACTTCTTTATTAGAGTAAGGTATGTCAAAGTGGGTTCTGAAGTTTCATAACATGGTACGGGGAGGGGGGGGAGGCATCTTATGGTTAAGTAAGTTTAAGAAAAGTTAAGTTAAAAATGATTCAAAGATATTTCGTGAACCCTGGATTCCTCAGAGTCCTAGAAGCTCACAGAACGTGGTGTGGGATTCAACTTCTTGCATTAAATGGAGAAGAGTTTTGGCATCTTGAGTGGGAAGATGTGAAGGGAACAAAAGCAACACAGCAGACAGGGAAACAGAGGGTAAAGGTCCACAACAATAATGTGAATCTAGGAGAGGCGGATTCACATGGTGATGGGAGGGTTGGAAAGAAGCAAGCAATTCCCCTTTCCTTTCCATCTCCAAGTAGAGAATGAGTGTGCATTATTGCATCAAATCATCTGATCACAGAACTCTCATCTCAAGCTCTGTCTTACAGAACTGGTGTTGCCCTATGCACAATCTGGCATTACTGATGGGGAGTAGTGGCGGCATATCTAGAAGCAGTTGTGGATGGCCAAGGAGTGGAGTTGATAGAGATCTAGTAACTGACTCTGTTCTACTTGTGGTTTTCTACATTTACCTAGGTGGTGCGAGGTATTTTTACCTTTTCCCGTTTTTCTGAGCCTAGACCCAAATGAAGTTTGTGTATTTTTTTAAATGTGACTAAGAGAGTTGAGAGAGATAAGGCTAATAATAAAGTTAGAGACAAAGGGCCTGGTTGGTGATGATAAGGTCCTGACATTATCCTCTCTGGGAGTTTCCCTGGCAGATGTTGGGTAGGGCTCTTTGGTGCTTCCATTGCAACCTCCATAGTTGCTTTAATCATGCATGGCTGCAATGACTTCTAGCAGCTTACTAGATATTAAACTTCTTGAGAGCAGAAGTGGCCCTTTTATGCACTCGGAGTGTAACCAGCAGCTTACAAAGGGCCTGTTGGCACATACATGCTCATCAAATAATTTATGAATGAACTGAACTGTGAAAGGGAAAGAGAAATGGACTAATACCAATTAAAATCACAAAAAAATATTGTTATCTCTTTTCTGTTGGTGTCTATTACACTGAACTTCCTTTAAACTCAGGACAGCTTTAGACAGATAATTAAGGGAGCTGGGTCCTAGCCCTGACGTCATGACAAACTAGCTCGGTCAGTCTGAACAGGTCAAGTCTTCTCTTTTGCATCAGTCTGATCAGCTGTGAAAGGAGAGAATTTATATTCTGCCTTACTTTCAAACAGGAATGAAGGTGACTCGAGATTATCTTCAGCCCTTGACTAATGCAGTTAAACTGGTGGAAGTGCTAAGAATAATGTTTCCTTAAGTGGGAAAGATTTCTCAAATTGAGAGTTTAAGAACAAGACACTTACTTAAGCAATCACTTACTAGAGCAAGTGCACTCTATCAACATGATTAGCCATAAATTTTTGGTTGCAAAAAATCAGAAACCCATTGAAGGGTAGCTCCCAGGTGTGATGGAACTGCTGAAAGATCCAGACAACTCCAAGAACTTTTGGAAATAAAATTGGGCTTTCAAACACAATCAGCTCGGCTTCATTCTTCTCTATATGTCCAGCGGCTTTTTGCATAGAAGGCAGGAGAGAGCTTCCAGCAGCTTCTGGGCATACATCCTTACAGCTTTGCCCCCCCAAAAGGAAAAGGCCTCTTAACCCCAAGCCCAGCTGGAGGAGTGCTGGGGAAGAACCTGGATGAGCCTGGCCACCTGTTCACACTCAAGATTTTGAGACTAAAATTTCTGAGTCCAGGAGAGTATGGCCCAGGACCAGCCCCACTCAGGTCATGTGGACGTGAGTGGCCAATTATGATAGCTTAAAGACAGAGAGTATGCAGGAAATGGTAACTTCCATTTGGATAACCCGTGGGGGGACCTGAAAGGGGATGTTTGGGAGTAGAAGCCCAAAACTGGCCACGGAGGAATCAAAGCAAAATCAGGAAACTCTCTGTTGTATTTACTTCACAGCTTTTTGGCTATTTATAACCCCCTACACTAATGTGTGTTCATACTGTAGACAGACATAAGTAAGGTATGATTTTAAAAAGAAACAGAAAAATACTTTTTCCATAGAGTTGCACATTATTAAACAGATACAGGTCTAGTGGCATCTGATAACTTTTACATATGCAGAATAAGTGGATGACTGAAGCTCTTACATTGGCCATGCACAAAGAAGTAAGCAGAGTTGAAACATACATGATCTGAAGAGAAGTACCTCTTCAGAAAGGTAGAAAGTAGTTGCTTAATATTTTTTATTAAAAGGAATAAAAGAGGCTCTTGAAACTTTAGACTTAAACTTAGTTCTGATTTTCTGGTTATTTTTACAGATTTCCACGGAAATTCCATAAGATTGAGTCTAGGGACGCCTGGGTGGCTCAGTTGGTTAAGCAGCTGCCTTCGGCTCAGGTCATGATCCCAGCGTCCTGGGATCGAGTCCCACATTGGGCTCCTTGCTCAGCAGTGAGCCTGCTTCTCCCTCTGCCTGCCACTCTGTCTGCCTGTGCTCACTCCTGCGCTCTCTATCTGACAAATAAATAAATAAAATCTTTAAAAAAAAAAAAAGATTGAGTCTAGAGAAAATTAAGGATGAGAAACTCAGATACAGAAATTCTAACTCTACAGTCATGAGTAACCCAGTGAAGAAAAAAAAGGAAGGAGATCAAAAAGAAACCAATTTGACTACAGGAACATCTCAGTTAAGATTAGGTTTAAAAGTAACATGTACAACAGGTAGGGGAAGGGAAGTAAACTCAGAACAGATTCGAGGGGGGCCTGAACTCATCCAGATAGGGTCAGGATGCACAAACCAAGTCTAAGGACATGCCTGGAGAAAAAGATAAAAGTAGAAGAAGACAGTGCTGAGATTTAATCAGAGCCAAAGAACTGATCACAAAGGGAAAGCCTAATGCTTAAATAATGTGACATAAGGTTAACAGATGATACAGAGAAGGCCAGCCTAACATAACCAACTCACTTCCCTCTCTTCTAATAATAATGATTTCAGGGGCGCCTAGGTGGCTCAGTGGGTTAAAGCCACTGCCTTCGGCTCAGGTCATGATCCCAGGGTTCTGGGATCGAGCCCCACATCGGGCTCTCTGCTCTGTGGACAGCCTGCTTCCTCCTCTCTCTCTCTGCCTCTCTGCCTACTTGTGATCTCTGTCTATCAAATAAATAAATAAAATCTTTAAAAAAAAATTTTTTTTTAAATGATTTCAGATTGAGCAATCAGGAGCCTGCCTTTCAAATGTTTTGCTTAGTAAATGCCCCTCATCACATCCTGTGAACAGGGGGCTGTGGCCTGGTTCCAAAGTAAAATGAGTGGATAGCCACAGAGCTCAAACCCCTGTTGGGAGCTAACCTCATTTTTATCAGAAGTTTGGATGAAGTCGTAAAAGGCATTATGAGCAAATTTTTGTTAGCCCCACAAGTAAGAGACAGAAGTGACGTGATGAAATGTGGATTTTAGAGTGTTCTCAGAGAGATATAAACACTTAGCAAGTATAAATTAGCTCATAATTTTTGAAAATCTATATGAATGTATGTAATCAGAACCATATAAACATCTATTCCCTTTGATCTAGTAATCTTTTAAGAATAAAACCTCATTTTAAAATCTTAAATATGTAGGGGCGCCTGGGTGGCTCAGTTGGTTGAGCAACTGCCTTCAGCTCAGGTCATGATCCTGGAGTTCCGGGATCAAGTCCCACATCAGGCTCCCAGCTCCCCGGGAAGTCTGCTTCTCCCTCTGACCTTCTCCCCTCTCGTGCTCTCTCTCACTCTCTCTGAAATAAATAAATAAAATCTTAAAAAAAAAAAATTTAAAAAAAAAATCTTAAATATGTAAAATAGTTGATGTATAAAGATATTCATAATATTATTTATAATAGTGACAACTGAAAACTGTCGAAATGCAGAATAAGAAGAGGAAGGTCAGATAGAGGGGATGCTATGGCACATCCTTATGACGTAATATTATTCAGCTACTAAAATGACATCTACAGAGAGTTTGCCATGGAAAATGTTCATGATGAATTTTAAAGTTGTATATGATATGACATAACTAGGAAATACGATGCTAACAGTGATCAATCCTGAGTGGGAGCTTCTGTGTGATTTTGTTTTTCATTATCAAGTCCCATTTTTCTAAACTAGGTAAGATTTACTTTATCCAACATTGGCATTTCCACTCATGCCCTGATTATCTATACATTATACAGTATCTCCTCTTCCTTTCTAACAGAATCCTAATTAGTCATAGGTAGCAAAAACTTGATTTCCCTGGTTTCTCTGTGCTAAGGGTAGTTATGATTAATGAAATATAAGCAGAAATCTATTTGGTAAACTTCTGGTAAAACTATTGTTTCCTAAACTTTAAAAAAGAGGAGGTGGGGTGAGAAAACTCCATTGTTTATAGGTCTTTTACCCTTACCCTATCCAGAATACTTGCTCCTGTCTAAAAACCAGTTAACAGGCATAAGTCTAAGTTGTCCCCAACATTTCCACCTCCCAGGGTCCATGACCACTGAGTAGAGAAAGGACCTATGAATCTGATAGGATATTCACTCCTTTAATTAGATTACATAAGACTCCATTATATGGGGTGCCTGGGTGGCTCAGTGGGTTAAGCCTCTGCCTTTGGCTCAGGTCATGATCTCAGGGTCCTGGGATCAAGCCCCGCATCAGGCTCTCTGCTCAGCAGGGAGCCTGCTCCCCCCACACCTCCCCACCGTGCCCCCACACTCTCTCTGCCTGCCTTTCTGCCTACTTGTGATCTCTGTCAAATAAATAAATAAAACCTAAAAAAAAAAAAAAAAAGACTCCATTGTAGATGACTGGGGAGAGATTCTCCCTCTGACCTCGAAGAGGTAAATTGCCATCTTGTGAAAGGCCATGTGGCTAGAAACTGACGTCAACCTCTAGAACCTGAGAGCAACCCCCAGTCAACAGCCATCTGTCATTGTTTGTAGGATCTTTTCCAAACGTGTATGGACATAACCTTAATGGAATTTGACATTTTACTTTTAGCAAAAATAATAGATTAAAAATGAAACTGGAAGCATAGATTAAAACCTCAGAAGAGAATTTAATAGATAGTAGTATAAAATCCAACACTTGGGCCTAAATGATCAGCAGCTTAAATCAGTAGCCTAAGATCTTATATACCATTTGCAGGTAAGATCTTATATACCATTTTTGCAAATGGTAAGAGCTTACCATTTGCAAAAATAAGGAGGCTTTTCAATGACCATGAGTGTAGCATGTATCAACAATTTGCTATGGCTGTTAAAATAAATTAATGCAGCATAATACTACATAAAATAAAAAATGTGACCAAAGTAAGGTAGCTTAAAGCCTCATTATAACATGTTCTGTCCAGTCTGTCCGGTATATAATCAATAGCCCTGGCTACTACACTAAAAAAAAGGCAGATGGACCAATTACAGAGCACCCAGGTAGGGAATCAGAATGACGAGGGTTCTTAGAGCCACTTCACATGAACAAGGTGCAGGAGTTCTTAACAAAGAATTTCACAGAAGAGTGAAGAATCAGAGGATTTGTGAAAGCCATTAAGAAACTCAATGTTAGAAACTTCCAAATTTGCAAGTACTCTTCAAATGTTAAATATCATTTTGAACATTGTTGGCAAATAAAAACTGACTTGCAGTGTACATGATGAACTTAATTTACAAAGTTTGTATATGAAACTTAAGTTTGCATCACTGGTCTCAGAGGTCGATTTGAGTATCTCCCACCTCTCTAAAACCAAGTGAAAGCCATGCTCCAATCATCCCCTGGAGACTGGTCTCCGTGAGAACACCCACGGACTTGAAAGAAAGCGCACTGTTGATAGCATTGAGGGAGAAAACGATTTCATCACTTTCCTACTTTGCTTTTTAGACCCCCCATCTAGCAGAAAGGCAGCAAGTAAACCCACATTTGATGCCTTCAAGAGAGAGCCTATGCTGTGTAATCTTTTCTTGTCCATCATTTCCCACTTTACTACTCAGAATAGCACAGGAAAAGAAGATGAAACTTCAGGCTACTTACATGTAATCTTATAGGGTTCTACATTGAGAAGAGTTCACCGAGTTCCAATCTTAGCTTTTCCGGAAAATACCTGGGCCATCTACTACTTCCGGTCTCTCTGGTCTCATTTTCCCATCCAAATGCGGGAGTGCCCGGAGATCAGTACCTGGTCCTCTGACCTGACACCTGGACTTTTCTCCTCAACTCCAGAATGATGCACAACTGTCTGCTGGATCTGCTCTTAGATGTCTTCTAGATGTTAACATACACAGAACTAAGTCTAGATATCTCCCCACAGACCCCTCCACACCTCAGGATTCCTACCTCAGAAAACGGCAACTCTCTTCTAGCAGCTCAGGCCAAACACCATGGAGCCCTGCCCAAATCCTCTCTTTCTTGCAGAACCTTCACTCAAATTGTCAGGAAATCCTATCTGCTACCTGTTCAAATCTACATGTAGAGTCTGACTACTTCCCACAATTTCTCTTTTGTAGGTGCTGCAATCGAGTCCCAGCTAATGTCCTGCTTCCAGTTTTTCCCACTACAATCCAGGCTCAACATGACCACCCAAATGATTGCTTAAATCAAATCATATCACATCCCATCTCCCTGGAAGCAAAACCCAAAGTTGTTATAATGTTCCAAAGACTCAGCATGACCCCTGTCACCTCTCTGACAACAAACAAACAAACAAACAAACAAAACAACACCTTTGAGTAGAGTAAAACCTTCCCTCATCACCTGCCTGAAAGGGCTCCCCTTCCTTTGAACTCTTCCCTGTATCCTGGGCATATGCACCACACTAGCTCTACACTCCTTCCTTGCTTGAATTTTCTTCTCAGCATTTAGTTCACAGACAAACAATACATTGCACGTATTTATCTTTTTTAAAAAAATATTTTATTTATTTATTTGACAGACAGAGATCACAAGTAGGCAGAGAGGTAGGCAGAGAGAGAGGAGGAAGCAGGCTCCCCATTGAGCAGAGAGCCCAATGTGGGGTTCAATCCCAGGACCCTGGGATCATGACCTGAGCCGAAGGCAGAGGCTTAACCCACTGAGCCACCCAGGCACCCCTATTTATCTTTTTATTACCTGTCTCCACCATGACAATGCAAGTCCCAAGAGGAGAGGGATTTTATCTGTCGTGTCCCCTGGTATAACTCTGGTGCCTAGAATGGTGCCTGTCACATAGAGGAGAGGTAGTCAGTGACTATTTGAAGAATGAATGAATGAAACTATAAAATAAGTAGTTAGACCACAAGATCATTTCCAAGTCCTCTCCAGATCTATTCTGCCACGTTTCTGCTCAATGGTAGAGGAAGATATAATGACATGATAATCTGGGGGTTAAGTATGGGCTTCTCTTACTGTGGTAACAGCAGACCTCTTTAGACCTTGATGATTTGACATTATTGCTCATGTCTGTCGTTTACAAAATCTGAAACACAAGAACTAAACTTATAACCAGATGAACCAGAGGGTGATAATTCTCTTTCCAAAGGAACTCTTCCTCTTCAAAGGGAAAGTGATCGTAATGAGCTTTTTGAGGTACTGTTAAAAAATGGGATTTACACACAGTGTTTCAGAAACATACTGTATGGGTAATGCTAGGCACCCCAATGCTGACACCCCCTCTTTTACCTTGAGAACCCTGGGGAACAAGAAAACCAGAGGACTTGCCCTATGGTCCACAAAGATTGTGACCACCCTAGAAAATTCAAAGGGATCAAGAATTAGAAAAGCTATCCATAGAGAACTTCCTTCCCCTGGAGCAACCTTTGACAGGCAAGTGATCCTCGAAAGATGATTCTACCTCATCAAAGAAATAGATTTACAACCCTTGATTTTTCTGTCATTGGCTTTTCTACCTTATACCTAGGACAATCTAATCACTTCAGGATATCTCTGGACATGTCAGGCTAACCTAGTCTTCGAACAGTGTCCTAGCATGTTAGGTCAATGGACAGGCTGCTAAAAGCAGCTGCTGCTTCTCATTTATATCTAATGGATATTGCTTTTTTCTTCAATCCCAGCAGGCTAGCCCAAGAAATCAATACCTCACTAGTCAGTGAGGCAGACAGAGATGAACAGGAAGCCTTGAGAGAGCAGGGCTGCCACCCACAAATCTAGGGCCATTTGCTTCAAAGATGGCAAACAAGATACATCAAAGAAGGTAAAGGACCACAAAACAGGGACAAACAAAATCAATACTGAAAAAAATGAAGTAACACAGAGAGGGGAGAAGACAAATGTGTCTTAGTAACAAAACCCCTCCTGACATAGGAAGCAGCCCTTCCCAGAAGGTTCTGGCAACGGTTCCGACAGAGGAGACACAGCTTGTGCCTTTCATTTTTCTTTTCAAGGTGGCACCCTGGTACAGAAAACACCAGGCAGATCCAGAATCAATCAGACCTAAGTGTAAATCCTAGCTCTGAGACTCAGAGTTGTGCAACCTTGCATAACTTACTCAAATCCTGTCGTGCTCTAATTTCTACATTACAAAATGCAGATAAAGTCACCCTAATGTTCAAAGAAACTCTAATGAGTTAAACTATAATAACTAAGATTGCATCAGAAATGAAGCAGACAAGCAACAAAAGGCCAAAGAGTACATGCACCTTCTAGGTAAACATGACAGTTTTACCAAAATGCTGAAAAACTGATTTCAAGGAAACAAAATATTTCAGTTAGAATCTCAAGAATTAAAAAAATGTGAAAATGTGCAGCAACATTCAAGAGATTTCAACGCACTTTTTGAGAAATCTGAATATAACGGATAATGTAGTGGATTTACAAGAACAAGGGCTTTGAATAGAGGGATCTGGGTTCTAATTCTGACTCTGCCCCTTGCTACCCATATGATCATGGGTAAATCATCCAACGTCTCTAAGCCTCAGCTCCTTAATCTGTAAAACAGGCATAATAACAGGATCTCATTCATAAGAGTTTGTGAGAAGTAAATGAAACAGAACAAGGCCTGGTAAGAAGAGTAAGGGTGGGCTTTGTAAGTATAAAGTTTCACTATTATTCTTTTTTTTTTAAGATTTTATTTATTTATTTGACAGACAGAGATCACAAGTAGGCAGAGAGGCAGGCAGAGAGAGAGGAGAAAGCAGGCTCCCCGCGGAGCAGAGAGCCTGACGTGGGGCTCGATCCCAGGACTCTGACATCATGACCCGAGCCGGAGGCAGTGGCTTAATCCACTGAGCCACCCAGGCGCCCCCACTATTATTCTTAATAGTAAGATTTTTTGTGGTCCTGTATTGACAATTTTCTGGTGAGTGATAAAGCTATTAATTCTGCAACAGTGACATGTTCTTACTTAAGATATCTCAGAGGGACGCCTGGGTGGCTTAGCTGGTTGAGCCTCCACCTTTGGCTCAAGTCATAATTTCAGGATCCCGGGATCGAGTCCCACATTGGGCTCCCTGCTCAGTGGGTAGCCTGCTTCTCCCTCTCCCTCTACACCTCCCCTCACTAATGCTCACTCTCTCTCTCTCTCTTTCTTTGTCTCTCAAATAAATAAAATCTTTAAAAAAAAAAAGATATCTTAGAATAAAGACAAAAAGCTTATCTTCACTTTTAAGAATACCCAGGATCTCCTAATGGTGGTGTCTAATGTCCCTCTGCACAGTATCCCTTGAAAAGGAATTCCTCTCACTAGTCCGCCTTGGACTTTCCACTGGGGACTCTCTCATCTTCGGTGACAAGGAAGCTGTCTCACTCTCAGGCAGAGGCAACAGCCTTTCCCTCAAGTGTCCCCACAGCTTGCTTAGAAGTCACCAATTTTTTATGGATATTGATACTACATTATAATTATTTGTCTTTGTGAGTTTCCTTCCAGGAGACTTACAACTTCTTTTTTACTTTTTAAAGATTTTATTTATTTATTTGTCAGAGAGAGAGAGCGCACGCACAAGCAGGGGGAGTGGCAGGTAGAAGGAGAGGGAGAAACAGGTTCTCCGCAGGGCAGGGGGAGCCCGAAGTGATACTCGATCCCAGGGCCCCGGGATCATGAACCTGAACCGAAGACCTGAACCTGGTTCAACTGAACCAGGCACCCGGACACTGGAAACTTCTTAATGGGAAGAATCTGTGCCCTTAAGCATCAGGGTCCCACTGCTTAGTGAAGCAGTCTACATAAATACATAGTAGCTATCCAAGGACTGCTTGAGGGATGAATGAATGAATGAATAAATGAGTGGATGAATGAACAAAATATAACACAAGTCATCTTAACTAAGGTGCTTATCAAAATCACCAGAGGAGGGGCGCCTGGGTGGCTCAGTGGGTTAAGCCGCTGCCTTCGGCTCTGGTCATGATCTCAGGGTCCTGGGATCAAGCACTGCATCAGGCTCTCTGCTCAGCAGGGAGCCTGCTTCCCTCTCTCTCTCTCTCTGCCTACTTGTGATCTCTCTCTGTCAAATAAATAAAAATCTTTAAAAAAAAAAAATCACCAGAGGACTATTTTCCAAAGACATATTTTGTGTCCCTCCAGACACCTCAGCGCAAGGCTGAGCCATGTGCAATCTTGGCATGCTCCTCAGGAGTTCCTGATCTATACCTTTTTAAGAATCATTGTCACTGGGGCCCCTGGGTGACTCAATCGGTTAAGAATCCGACTCTTGATTTCAGCTCGGGTCATGATCTCAGGGTGGTAAGATCGAGCCCCACGTCAGGCTCCATGGTCAGTGTGGAATCTTCTTGAGATTCTCCCCCTCTCCCTTGCCCAACCCAACACCTGTGCTCTCTCACTGTCTCTCTAAAATAAATAAGCGAATCTTTTTAAAAAAGTTATCATCACTGGATTGAGTTCTGGACTAGATCTGAAGTCTCAGCCTGGTTTTTCCACTCAAAATCATTAAAAAGCTTCTCTGCAACTCCATTTTACTAGTAGTAAGAAGAAAACAGTATGATAGCCATTGTGTGTGGCTCAAACGACAATTACTGAAGAAAATGAGAGAAGACTGTAAACAAGATGACAGGAATTTCAATGAGGAGAAAACTGCTAAATTGTGATCCTGGGGTGTGAAGGAGGAGTACACTGGATAATAAGATCCACAGGCTAATGGGAGATTCTTGTGGGTTCTTATGTGGCATGATCAAGCAAACAATCCTGCAGTTCCCAGTCTAGGCCCCAAGGCCTGAAGGGAGGAGGGGGTGTTTCCCTCATCTTCATTTTCCTTCTCTGCTCCCCCTCCGCACTGCAGGGCACTACAACCTCCCCACTGTGCAAAGTGTCTATAGAGCTTTTTGGATGAAAGGAGTTACATAATGGAGAGTCCTCCTGGGAAATACAGCAGTAAATTAATTTTTCTGCTTCTGCACATCTCTCTAAGGACAGAAATACCCCCACCAAGGGTAGGGAAAAGAATAATACAAAAGAGTCCTTGAAAAGCAGTGCAGCAATATGTTCTGTCCTGTCCAATAACCACTGACCACATGACCCAATTCTGCATGTGCGAGTCACTGAGCTGGTAGACATGATGGAGGGTTTCCCAGTGCAGTGCAGGGCACCTGAAGAAAGAACCTTAACATAACTGTGGTAAGAGATGGGGGAAACTACCTGAGAGTCAGTAATGGAGAGTGCTTGAGCTGAGTCCTAAGGGAAGACTCGAGAGAGACAGGTGCATAACTGTAGAAAGCATGTCCCAGACAGGGGGAATAGCAAAATATGAACAAGGGGTGTGATGCAGTTTAGTGTCACTAGGGGACAAACGGAGGGACAAGGTACCCTGAGACAGGCCTGTAGGGGCAAGAAAGAACCTCACTGTGGGGTTTTCTGTGCTCAGGAATGGAGGGGTTCTGAAGGGTGAGTAACCTGGTTCTAAGGGACCATGGCTTAGATGTCCAGGTGAATGTGAGTTCTCCACATCAGATGATTTAATGGGCAGAAAAGCTAATGAATTTAGTTTCAGATGTATGGGGTTTGAAGAGTTGTCTAGGTGATATCCAGGTAGAGATCTAGAAGGGTATAAAGCAGAAGTTTGGGAAGGAAGTCTTGGTTGGAGATCAAGATCCAGGAGGAAAAGGACTCTGGAAATGTAAGTTAATGAGCATGGCTGTGTTCCAATAATACTTCATTTACAAAATAGGGGGCAGGCTATAGTTCACTGACCCCCGTCCTAAGGTGTCTAAATTTGAGTCAAGAAGTTGAACCTACAGAAGATCTTGGATTATCTTGGGTAGGTTGAGTTTTTAGCACCATATAGTATAGACTACCATGGGCAAGTTTGTAGAACCATACAGTACAGGGCAAGTTTTTAGCACCATATAGTACAGACTACCATGGCACAGACTACCATTTAAAGCCATCATTTCCTTTCTTTTTTTTTAATGATGTTAAAGATTTTATTTATTTATTTATTTATTTATTTGAGAGAGAAAGAGCAGGAGGAGAGATTGGGAGAGAGGGAGAGAGATCTTCAAGCAGAGTCCCTGCTGAGTGCAGAGCTTGACACGGGGCTCAATCCCAGGACCCCAAGATGATGAGCTGAGCTGAAACCGAGTCAGCTGCTTTACCCAACTGAGCCACCCAGGCACCTCACCATCATGTCCTTTAAATGATGTCTTCTAACTTTGCTCTGATTCTAGATTTCAGATTGGGCCCTTCCCTTAATGTCCCCAAGTACAGACAGCTCTCATCAAATCAGCTAAAATTCCAAGGTTAAGTGCACTGGAGCAAGTAAGTCAGTGAAGGCACACCTTACAACCTCATCTAAATTCTTTGTCGACAGATGCCTAAAACCTGGAATATCTATTTCCTATAGGAAATTCCTACATTTTAAGAATAAGAACTGGCACCTCATAGCATGTCCTGAACTCAGAAAGGCCTTAATATACATCATTCCCCACACAGACCTGGACAGTCACTCAATACAAATTGTGTTGAATCAGTGAATGCACCAGTGACTGTCGAGAATTTTTTCATGGTTTGACATTTGAAAAATGGGAATAATCAGAGATGGCCTACTACCCAATTTAAAAAGAAAAAGCTTTTTTTTGTTATATGTTCTATATTTAACCCACTAAAAAATGAATTAGAATGACTCTCCAACCATACCGAGGTAATTATCTATGCATTTCCAATTTGTATAAGGACATTATGTTTCTAAATGCCTATTTTCCAGAAGCCTGTAAAATAAATGATATGTGATACTACTCCAAGCAGCTTCCAGAAAACCTAGCCACTTCTTAACTGCTGCATATTTCAGCCTGCGAGGTAATAATAATAATGATAATAATAACAATAAAGAACTCAGTAAATAACGAAACACAGAAAGCTTTTCCCTTAAATGAGAATTCTAGGCCAGCATTTCCTAAGCATGCCCCACTACTGTGCTAAGTATTGTACATGATCAAACGTATTTAGGCACTTCTGCCTGGTGTAGTCTCCTCTTGGAGAAGATACTAGAAAAAGCCATTATGTGTATGTCACACCATCACTTTAGAAATCTACACTGGCACTGGGGCACATTTTGATTTTGAAATGTTAAAATATGAAAGAACAAAATGAGTATGTTAGGATAAAAAAAAAAAGATAGTCATTACACAGCTTTAAAGAAGTCACCTACATCTCAACTTTTTATTTCTTGCAAATGGTAAATAAGAATAAAGCCTACTCCATAGGCTCAGGCTAAGGCACAAAAATCTTCGCATGAAGCTCCCAAATAGCAAACAGCAAGAAATACAGCCATGGTTCTTACTGGAGATTCAGAATGCTCATTAGAATACCAAAGTCCCAAGAAGTCCACAGCAAGGGAAGCTGAAGTTCAGGCTGGTTTTCTCAAATGTATTTGACCATGTATATTAATCCATGTTCTCTGTTTCAAGACGGAATCTGAAGCTAGCTAAGTATGAAATAGTTTATTCAAGAGATATTGTGTAGTTTGCAGGATTATTCAATAGTCTAAAGAAATGGGCTCAAGCCTAAGCTTCCAGAAACTCAAACCCCACAGAGAACAAACCTGATGAGGACACGGCTGCCAGCCATAATGGAGCACTGGGTCCTATAAATCCATGAAGCCTCAAGGAGCTCAGCTTGAATGCAACTGAACCCGGGACCAACAGTGTTTCTCTTTCTGGGTCAAGCACAGGACCTTGCAGACTCTGCTGTCTCCCAAGGATGCAGGCCTGCTCTTTTTCCACCTACTGCCCACCCCCCACCAAAAAATGGATTTGGTATTGCACCTTCTTTGTCTAGCTGCTCAATCAGTATGACTGGTAGAATCTAGGTCATATGTCTGTGCTCTGGTGCAAAGAGAACCAACGAAGAGTTTTATGGGTTCTTCCTGGGCAGGTAAGCCAGCTGTGGCTAGAAGTTCCCCAAAGATAGCAAATGTGTAATAATCATTAGAAATCCAAAAACAGGGGCGCCCGGGTGGCTCAGTGGGTTAAAGCTTCTGCCTTCGGCTCAGGTCATGATCCCAGGGTCCTGGGATCGAGCCCCGCATAGCATCGGGCTCTCTGCTCGGCAGGGAGCCTGCCTCTCCCTCTCTCTGTGCATGCCTGTCTGCCTACTTGTGATCTCTATCTGTCAAATAAATAAATAAAATCTTTAAAAAAAAAAAAAAAGGAAATCCAAAAACATGGGGCGCCTGGGTGGCTCAGTGAGTTAAAGCCTCTGCTTTTGGCTCAGGTCATGATCCCAGGGTCCTGGGATCGAGCCCGGCATCGGGTTCTCCACTCAGCGGGAAGCCTGCTTCCTCCTCTCTCTCTCTGCCTGCCTCTCTGCTTACTTGTGATCTCTGTCAAATAAATAAATAAAGCCTTTAAAAAAAAAAAGAAATCCAAAAACATGAAAAATATCCACTATGCTGAGGACCACCACCTCCTCCCTGTAAAAAAATAAATAACTTCTTTCAGAGAGCACTGCTGAGTGTACTCCTTCCCCCAGAAGGACACACATCAACATTTTTCTCTTTAACTGCAGGGAAGATACTAAAACCGAGTGGAGTTCAATGTAGGAAAGTTTCTTCCTGGGATACCCATTGATTTTAGAACATTCTGAGAAAGAGGGTGGGCCTAAAAAGTCACTATACCTAGGATAGAAATCTGCCAGGAGTAGGACACGAGGTGGAGGGGAGCATGAGCCAGGGGCCCTGCAGGTCTGTGACCTTGGTTCCTGTCACTACCATTGGAGAGATATTACTGTTCCACTATTTCCCATGTACCAGGCATTTTCCTGGTGTCCTCTTTCTAAACACAGCCATACGTGAACCACTGCACCAAAAAAGCAGGATGGAGCAGTCTAGAAAGGGCTGAGATACAGAAATAGACTTTTCTACTGAGTGTAGCTGCTGTGTGCATCAGAGCTAAGTATGGATGATGACATCCAGCCCAGTGGATGAACAGATGACAGGGATGCTTTGTTTGAGGGGCAGCTTTGGTGTATATGTGTAATCAGGCATAATGTATACATTATGTCACTTAATGCTCTCAACAACCTTAGAAAGTGGGTGGGTGTGGCCATAAAAGCGAATCTTAAAGGAGCAACTGGAGGATATTCAGGCCATGGCACAACTATATACCAGGTAAATGGGTCAGCAGGGAGCAGAGCCCCATCGGCCACTGAGAGGGTCCCAGAAGATAGGACTCCCAACATTGGGGATGGCCCAACAAGAACAGACCAAGGCTCTCATCCTAAAGAAACAAATCTACCAAAATGTATTTTGAGGACTGGATTTGGCCACAGAAATAAATAAAAGAGACATTACTAGAGTTCAGGTATGATGCAGACAGAGAGAGGTTCTGGAGCTCCTGATCTATAGGATGATTGTGTAAATCTAAATTACAACCCAGGAATCTAAATTACTCCCAGGAATGGGAGTGTTACAATAACTATCCTAGGACAGCAGAATAAACCAGGAATGTCCTTGGAAAATGGGACATGTGATCACCACAAGTATCCATCATCTGGTCCTAGTGAATCCACAAGTGGAATTCAAGCAAACACAGCTGAGAAAGGGAAAGAATGCAAAGATTGAAAACTAAAAGAAATTCTACTTAGGAGAGACAGTTTTCCCTTTTATTCCTTTGGTTTTAATATTTGAAGAGATGATGGAATAAGTCAGTGATGCCAGCTAGCATACGTTTTATTTTTTCACTCTTAATGCACAGCCAGAGGCTACCATGAGTGTCCCAGCAACAGCAATAAGACAGGAGAACTCTCATGGAAAGTTATTCCAGAAGACTGAAGCGCAAGAGGGCAAATATCCTTTAGCAGTAGGGTCAGCAGCAAGATGAAGGCTAGTCCTTGTGAGTGAGTTTCAGCTTCAGAAATGGCCAAGCCACAGGACTGTTGCAAGACATGGCCATAGGGACAAAGCCAAGGGTCATGGCCTTTGGTGCATTTGAACTTGTAGAGATGTGAAAAAAAAGGAAATCAGATGTTTATCACCAGACAGAATGATTACTACATCACACAAAAAGACTTTAATTATTAGTAGATTCACTTTCTGAGAGAAAGGGAAAGGTCTCTATGGGAAATGTTCCCTGATCCCAAATGCTATAATCAAAGAAAAGGTGGACCACAGTCTCCCAATGCTGCCATCTTGTCTTCAGGCAGACAGTCTGATTTTAAGATTTTATTTATTTGAGAGAGAGATATAGAGAGAGAGAGCACAAGCAGGGGAGAGGGAGAAGCAGGCTCCCCGCCAACCAGGGAGCCCCATGTGGGGCTCGATCCCACGACCCTGGGATCATGACCTGAGTCAAAGGCAGATGCTTAAATGACTGAGCCGCCCAGGAGCTTCCAGAGATCTTTTGAAAAGACTTTTGGAGCAGTTTGACACTCCAGCACCAACGCTGCAGTATTGTTCCTGAGATTCGAGATGCTGACTTTGCATACTAACCTGGCACCGGGGAGACATGTTCGTTATTAAGACATTCAGGACAATCTCAATAGCAGTACGTTTGGAGGGAAGAAGATGTTGAATGCAGTACAATGAGGCCTTGTACCCTCTTTAGTGCCCTTCAGGCTTGTGAAATCCCTCCACCCTCTCTCTGTACAAAGCTTCTCTTTAAAGTTTACACTGGCAGGGATTTGGAGGATTAAAAATCCCATATCTAAGTACCCTGGGTCAGTCAGGCCTTAAGTTAATGAACCTCATGCTCTTAAGCAGAGTTTGACTGCCATGGTCAAGCAAGAACCATCAGAGTGAGGTAAAAGGAAACGTCCAAGTTTCTTTGATCCACAGGCAATTTTAGCTCTCCCTACAAAATCATAGGTCTTTTTCTTTCTTTTCTTCTTTTTTTTTTCTTTTCCTAACATTTTTCCCCCTAAAACCCTATATATTTTACTTATACTTTATTGTTTGTTATCATTATCCACAAGGTCAGGATTCTGTTTTATACATTTCTGTATTCCCAGAGCTTGGTATATAACAGCTGTTCAGTAACATTTGTTGAATGAATGAATGAATGATGGAAGACTCCCTTACCATAGAGATATGAATCATTCATTCCAGTTTCCCCTTCAGATGGAAAGTAACATATTGAGGGAAGGAATTCTCTAAAATCCTACTCTTGTATCCCTATACCTGGAGTTTCCAGGAAGGAGAGCAATTCTTTTGAAAGAAAGGAATTTGAAGGAATATGCAGAAGCTATAGAATGAAATTAAGCAGGGGCGCCTGGGTGGTTCAGTGGGTTAAAGCCTCTGGCTTCAGCTCAGGTTGTGATCCCAGGGTCCTGGGATGGAGCCTCACATCGGGCTCTCTGCTCAGCAGGGAGCCTGCTTCCTCCTCTCTCTGCCTGCTTCTCTGCCCACTTGTGATCTCTGTCTGTCAAATGAATAAATAAAATCTTTAAAAAAAAAAAAAAAGAATGAAATTAAGCACGGAGCTAAGGAATAAGGAGAATAGGTAAATTCACATGCATTTTGCCATGTAAAATGAAAAAAGCCAGACTAACATCCAAAATCAAACTATAAAAAGTGTCATATTTCTGGGGCAGCTGGGTGGCTCAGTCGGTTAAGCATCCAACTCTTGATCTCTGTTCATCTTGATCTCAGAACCATGAGTTCAAGCCCTGCATTCAAAAAGAAAGTCCTATTTCTCAAATTTCTATAACCTCATCAGACCTTTGAGTTTTGCTCTACATTTTTCTTTTTATAGGAATCATCCCTCAAACAAACAAACCAAAAGGGTTCACTGATAAGAAAAGTAGAAAGACAACAGTAAATGATGGATACCCTGTCATGAATCAAAGGAAAAATCCTAAGAAATAGGGGGAACGAAGAGTTTTGGAAGAGAGGAGAAAAGCATACTAAAAGTGCACCATGGCTCCAAGAAGGAAGGCAAAAATCCCAGGAACTTCTGGAAGTAGCAACTTCCAGACACAGGCCAGCTCACAGATACCACTGAGACAGGAGGCAGACATTGAGACCGTCCAGGTCATGCAGCTGGAACAAAAGAGCCTCCCAGCTGTGACCAAGAAAGTGGCACCACCACCCTCTTCTCCATCTCTGTCATCCCCCAACCCACACAGTTGCTTAATCCCCACTGGTGTTTAAACTTCAGCGAGGGGCACTTGGGTGGTTCAGTCAGTTGAGTGTCTGCCTTTAGCTCAGGTCTTAATCCCAGGGTCCTGGGATCGAGCCCCATGTTGGGCTCTCCACACAGCAGAGAGTCTGCTTCTCCTTCTCCCTCTGCCCCTCCCCATGCTTCTGCTTGCTCGCTCTCTCTCAAATAAATAAATAATTACCTTAAAAAAATAAACTTCAGTGAGAGTCTCAAATCAGGTTTTTCTTTCCAATCCCTACAGCATTTACCTTCATTCAAAGCCTCGCCATTTTCTCATAGGAATGCAATGACTACCGTGTTACTCTGCCTCCTATCTTTCCCTAGTCCCTAGGGAAAATCTGACCATTCTGCTCTCCAGCATAGAACGGGTCAGAGACTCCTCCTCAGTCTATTTGAATGACGTCCATTCACATTATATTTTCAAACCATTCTCTAATGACTGCTTAATGTTTACAATAAGGCCTTCATGTGATTTCCATAAGTAGAGAGACAATGCCTATCTTTTCCACAGCTGAATCCCAAGCAACTAGCACAGTGCCTGTGCTCTGTCTTTAATATGTTTTCCACAAAGAAATAAAAATGGGAAAATTATGATCTAAAACTATGCAGAATGCATTCCTAATAATGTAAATTTTATACATTTATATGCAAATAGATACATATTACATAGATACACAATATAGATTTCAATATACAATTCATTTATAAATATAAAACAAATTATTTCATATATTTTATATTTATATTTTATTTCATATATATATTAAAAATATATTAACATAAAATATATGCACATAGGAAATAGAAAAATACAGTGGAACATTTATTTTTTTAATTTATGCTTTTTTTAACTTTCAAATTTTACCATATAAGCTTTATTCTCTCTCTCTGAGATAAAAAATATAGGCAAAAACAAAAGGGAGCAGAGCAAAAACCATGCCTCTGACAAATGAGATAGCAGCATGGGGCAGGATGGGAAGAATAATATCCTTATCATGCCACACTGGGTTCTCCATCTTCCAGCCTTAATTCTGCCCCATGCCCTGCTACCCCTCTGCCCACCAGAAAAGTGAAAAGTGACAACACAGTGTTCTTCACAGTTACACTTGCTACCTTCTCTCTCATTCTACTATTCCAGTATTCCCAATGTGATAGTTCCACATTCTTGCCACCTTTTCATTTCTAGGGCAAAGCACAATTCCCGCATACAGAAGAACACATTAAATATTGATGGAGTAAATTAATTAACACATGGATAAGGCAGTGACATTGAATGCGAGACCCATTTCTTTCATTGACTCTAAAATCATACTTACCTAATAGGACTGTGTGAGGGCTAAAGGAGAAAATGCATATAAAACATGCCTGACATATAATAAGCACTTGATAAACAAACACAGTTATTAACCATTATCACTGAGACCACATACAAGTTGCTTTTTACTCTCTTAGGCAAATACATCTTAAATTGTGGATAGTAATTTCTGCCCTGCCCACTCATCCCCTTGAGATGAGAAAGAGCTTCAAGCAATTTGGGAACCATAAATCACTAGACAAACACATATTAATATCATGATGATGATGACAATGATTAAATGATTATTTTCTTTGTGCATCTTGCCTAATACCTTTCTCCTTTAAGGTCACATTACCTTTGCTGATGTTTCAAACCATCCTACGAAACCATGCTCCTTGCAGAACTGGTCCATCTTGAGGCCATTGTTCATGAGCATGTCCTTCCCCTGGTCACACTTGTTGGCCAACAAAACCACTGAAACTGGTTTGCCATTAGGGAGACTCAACTTTGAGTCCAAATCATTCTTCCACTTTGTCACTGCTTCAAATGTAGCTGGCCTGGTGACATCAAAGACAATAAAAGCACCCATCGCTTCTCGGTAATAGACCCTTGTCATGTTTCCAAATCTTTCTTGACCTATCACCAAAAAGAAACAGAAATCAAAGCCTTATTACAAGTGTAAACAGAACCACATCTTGGAACCTCATGAGGCCTCCGGGATGAGCAGACCACTCAGGAAACGCTTCAGTGCTTCCCTTGACAGAGTCAGCTCAATACACAGTCACAGAGCTTTGGTTTTGATCTTTGAGTCCAGAAGGGATTCAATCATTTAACAAGTATTTATTTACTAAAACTTCTGTATACCAAGTAATGTTCTAGAATTGTTCTAGCACAGCATGCCAGTGGCCACACACAGCTATTTAGGTTTAAATTAATTAAAATTAAATAGACTTTAAAATTCAGTTCTTCAGTCACACTAGCTACCTACATTTCAAGTTTGCAGTAAATAAAAAAAATTTTTTTTTTAAAGTGTGTAACCATGTGTGACCAGTGGCTACAGGACTGGACAACACTAATATATCACATTTCCATTAGCCCTGAATGTTCTACTGGACAAAACTGCTGTAAGCACTTAGGATACAATGATTAAAACAGGAAAATCCCTGCCATCGTGGAGCTTACATTTTAGTGGGGTGACAGAGTATAAATGATAAACATAATAAACATAACTAAACTATGTAATATTTTAAAAGGCACCCACAGTCAATCCAATTAAGGGTAGTAGGAGCTAGCATTTAGTTCTATTTACTAACTGTCAGAAATGCAGCTTACATAAATAATCATGAAGGTCCAATTACTATCACCAATTTACAGTGAGAATGTTGAGACCTCAAGAGCCTTAGTAACTTATGCAAATTATACAGATGGTGAGTTTCGGAAGTTGGAATTCAAATCTGAACTTTTTAAATCCAGAGCCCATAGTCACTTGCCAACATTGAATCCTCTCAACTACCAAACCATTAGTCTTAGACTATCCTCCAGGCTTTTGTGCCAAGAGTGTCCCACTCAACTCCGCTGTACAGATAACAGATATTTCTATCGATGCCAGTCTCCAGACTACATGCTTGGAATACAACAGTAAACCAGATGGCCTTAAGTACTCTACAATCTATTGGGTGAGAAAAGCCCTCTGATAGAGAAAGAGAGAGAGAGAAAGGCAGGCATGCAGGCATTGGTCTTACCCAGACCAATCAGCTAGAATCACTTTTGTTCTGATTCTTAATTTTTTAAGTGAATGTTGGCCATTTTGTTAAACACTCTAAGGTTAGTCTTCCTCATCCACAAAATGGCAGCAATAATGTGTACCTCACAGGGCTGTCATGTGGATGAAATGAATGAACATATAGAAAGCACCCAGTATGGGACCTTAGAACTAACTGGTCCTTGAGGTTTCCACGCCTTTCTTCACCATGTTAAAAATTATGAAAGACAATAGGGCGTAGGTAGTGAAATCAGATCCAGAGCAGGGTTTACGGCAAAAAATTACTGGACTTTCCATCGATTAACAAAATGAAATGAATCCTATTGCTTGTAATTCTAGCCACCTCTAGTACCTGAAAACAGGTGCTTAATAAAGGCTGGGTTTGTATTTTTTGAACCCAAAACTCCAGAAGTGTAGGACCAGAAAAAGGCCTTTTATTCGATTTCGCCATGTATTTACAGTAAGAGTCTAAAGTTACGTAAATTAAAACAAAGCAAGGTGTGTATTTAATAAGCCAACTTGTAGCAAAAAGAATGAAATGCCAAAATTGGTAGGTATCTCAGAAGATCCAGGTCAACATCTTGAAGAACCCTTCACACTTAACTTTGAACACGAGATGTTGTGGTGGTGAGTTTTAATTCATGTTAACAAACTCTTTTGCAGGCACCTGAGTGGCTCAGTTGGTTAAGCGTCTGCCTTCAGCCCAGTTCATGATCCCAGGGTCCTGGGATCTAGCCTGACATCGGGCTCCTTGCTCAGCAGGAAGCCTGCTTCTCCCTCTCCCTCTGAAGCTCCCCCCTGCTTGTGCGCTCTCTCTGTCAAATAAATAAGTAAATCTTTAAAAAAAAAAAAAAAAACTCTTTGCAGGTTGTTATAATCACATGGGCATGCACACTGCAGAGCACTGCAGATTTTGAGGACATAATCCATGAGCAATGAGTGAAAATGGATGCAGGTGAGGTCAAGGTTCCGTCATAGTGGTCCTCGTGGGCGAGTGTTTGTGTTCACACATGTATCAGTGGGAAGAAGAGCATTCTGTAAGGGCCAGCACATGACAACACTAAAACATTTCTTACATGGTTTTTTTTACCACAGAAGCCTTTCTTTGTCCCCCCACAATCTAGCCGATGAAAGAAAGTGGCTTAATATTCTTCATATGACACACAACCCGCAGTTGAACTTTCATTTCTCCCAAATGAGTTTTAGATTTCTTTTATTTCCTTTCCTTTTTTAGTTCCTAACACAAACAGTGATCCCCTTTGATACTGCTCAGGATGGCCATGACATTTCAAGAAGATAGGGGGGAAAAAAGCCCTCTGTGATCATTCAGGACTCCAAAAGCCTCTGGGCTTTGGGCAGTTGTCTTATGATCCCTTGCAGGAACTAATCAGATGAAAGGCAAAGTCATGGGTTATTCAATAATCTACTTGTCCAGAGTTTTCATAGTAGAGTAAAGAGGTCCTCAAGAAGAAAGATTTTTACAGTTCCAATAAATGGCAAAGGGTCGTTTTGAAGACCATGCAAAAAAGCAATGTATAGGCTTAACACCTTCGTAAGAATTTAAAAAGGACAATCTGTGTGTTTGTGTGTGTGTGTGTGTGTCTGTGTGTGTGTGAGTTTGTGAGGATAAGTGTGCCAGATTAAGAACAAGGGGGAAAAAGTGATCTTTGTAAACTGAGGTCACTGGGCCCGCAGACTTGAAAAGTTTGTTATTTCCGGGGTTCTGGCAAGAGGTCACGTTCAGACAAAGGCATTTCCAGTGCTCACATTTTATCCTTCCTTTGTCAGCTGATAGCTCTCTCTCTCTGCTGCTTCTTATGGAAAGAATGAGAACCATGTGACTTTTCATGAGTGCCTACCTATGGGCAATGTAGAGACCTGATGAATTTATCACAGGTAATTTACTTAAAACAAACAACAAAAAAACACTGTTCAAAAATTTCCAGTGGGGTTAGAGCACTCATTCAATACGCATTTACTGAATAGCTAATATGGTCCAGGCTCTGTGTTTTGTGCTGCAAATACATAGTTTTTTGCCCTTGATGACATGTCCTATTGGATGCCTGCACTGAAAATGACCCAATTCACCACGTAGGCTCCCATTTCTCTTAGACTCTACACACACATCCACGGCCATGTCAATGTGACTCGTGATTCAGTGTCCAGCTCCCAGACAAGTTCAATGACAAAGCAATGAACTGAATCGCAAGAGTTAACACGGTGGCTGCAGCGATCATTTGGACAATCTTACTGCAGAAGGCAATAAACTGAATGGCCAGAGACATGGGTCTTACTCTTAATTACTGGTCACCAGGGACGCCTGGGTGGCTCAGAGGGTTAAGCCTCTGCCTTCAGCTCAGGTCATGATCTCAGGATCCTGGGATCAAATCCCGCGTCGGGTTCTCTGCTCAGCGGGGAACCTACTTCCCCACCCCCTCTCTGCCTGCCTCTCTGCCTACTTGTGATCTCTCTCTGTGTCAAATAAATAAATAAAATCTTTAAAAAAAAAATTACTGGTCACCAGTGCAGCCTTAGACAAATGCATTTCTCTCTTTGAGACTCAGTTTTCTCACCTGTAAAATGAATTTGTCCTAGCTGATCTCTAAGGGTCCCTTCCTGCTTTCCTGCTTCTAGTGTTAAAATATTCCTAGTAAGTCAATGCTTGGCCTCTGTCCCAACAGCCTTCAGTGGTCCATTTGGTGTCACAGACTCAGCTAAGAATATACACAGGTAATAGAGTCATAATGGTATTTTCTCTTGGTAATTAATACTCTAGAGATATTCTCAGTGAGCACAGCCAAGCCAGGAATCTTCTACATAGGCAGAGAAACAATGGGAAGAAGCAACTTGGATGTTCTGTTAATCTGGGCACATTCTTTTTGCCATTCCACCACTAACCTACTGGCTCTGTGAGCTCAGATTAGTGACTCCACCATTCTGAGCCTGTTTTCCTCATTGCTAAAATAGTGGTTTGGATAACTGAAACTAAATTCATTACTGCCCCCTGGCAACCCTTCCAGCTACCCTCCACGGATGCAGGCATCCAGCTCTCCACTTGCTACATCCTGGTGTTCTCTCCAGTGCTCAGCATCACTAATAACACTGCCCCCCTGAGCACTACCTTCAAGTCATCTTCTGACTCTTTCCTCACCCCTAAGCCCTCACCTGGAGGCCTGACTCCTCCCCAAGGAGGCTCTCAGCATCTCAGCTCTCATCGCTCCTGCTCTCCCTTAAAATAAATACAAACACAGGTCTTCAGACATTCTGGCAGCATAAGAGATCACCAGATGGGCATCCATTGGGAGGAAATGAAAACACTATCTTCAAGAGCTATCTGCACGCCCATGTTCACTGCAGCATTGTTCATAAGGACTGAGACATGGAAACCTCTTAAGCGTCCATCAGTGAAGGAATAAAAAAAGAAATGTGGTATATACATGCAGTGGGATATTATCAGCATGGAAAGGAAGGAAATCCTGCCTTTTGCAACAACATGGGCAAAAGCAATGAGAGCATTATACTAGGGGAACTAAGTCAGAGAAATAAAATACCGTAATGATCTCACTTATATGTGGAATCCAAAAAAGCCAGACTTGTAGGGGCACCTGGGTGGCTCCGTCGTTTAAGCATCTTTTTCTTGATTTCAGTTCAGGTCAGAGATCGGCTCCGCAATGGGCATGGAGCCTGCTTGGGATTCTTGCTCTCCCTCTCCTTCTGCCTCTCCTCCCTTACCCCCTACCACTCATGTGCTCTCTCTGTCTCTTTCTCTCTTAAAAAAAAAAAGCCAAATTTATAGAACAGAGTAGAAAGGTGGTTGCCAGGACAGGGAGTAGAAGATATAGGGAGATGTTGGCCAAAGGGTATAAGCTTCCAATTATAAGTATCTTATAAGTTATAAGATAAATAAGTATTAGAGATCTAATGTACAGTATGGTGATTATAGTTAAAAATACTGTATTATATACTGCAAACTGCTAAGAGAATATTCTTACCACATACCAAAAAAATGATAATTATGTGAAGTGATGAAGGTATTCATCCTAATGTGATAATCATTTAAAAATATATAAGTATATAAACCATCACCAATTATATTACCAATTATATCTCAATAAAGCCAAAAAAAACCCTCTTGGGTATTTAGAGAATACCCATTCCTGGGCCCTGCTCTTCAGAGATTCTTACCCTGCTAGTTTTGTGTGGGGTCCAGGAAGCTGTTTTTAAGGCCTCCCTAGGTGCATTCCCACCAGCAATGAAGAGTCATTCTGATCTGTCCACTGTCTTAAATAAATTTTTTAGTCTTTAAACTCTATTTCTATCAGAATCCACATTCAAAAGGTAAACATTACCCGTATGCTCCACTGCCTTAGCCCTTCAGTGACACATGCTTAGAAACAGACACCTTCAGAGCACCTGGGTGGCTCAGTGGGTCAAAGCCTCTGCCTTCGGCTCAGGTCGTGATCTCAGGGTCCTGGGTTTAAGCCCCGAATTGGGCTCTCTGCTCAGCACGGAGCCTGCATCCCCATCTCTCTCTGCCTGCTGCTCTGCCTACTTGTGATCTCTGTCAAATAAATAAATAAAATCTTAAAAAAAATAAAAGAGTGAAAAAAGAAGCAGACACCTTCATTATTAACAGTGCAAAAGGAGACTTTGGCTCCAAACACCTTTTCAAATTCCTCCTGTCACTTCCTTCAACAAGCTCCATGGCCGTGCCACAAGGGAATACTTATTCTCTCTAAACACACCCTCCTTTATTGCCTTGGATTTTCTTGCCTTTTTATAACTCTGTTCCTAAAGCCTGAATTCCTTCCCCATCTTTCCTCCCACTCTGTTCAATGAAAACATATGTATCCTACAATTGTGCCCTGAAATGAAATGTCATTATATATATATATACATATATATATATATATAAAATTTTTTCTTGAGAGAGAGAGACAGCATGAGCAGGGAGGATTGGGGGGCAGGCAGAGGGAGAGGGAGAGAGAAAATCTTAAGCTGGCTCCACTCAGTGCAGAGCCTGACACAGGGTTTCATAACCCTGAGATCATGACCTGAGCCAAAATCAAGAGTCAGATGAAGCACCTGGGTGGTTCAGTCAGTTGAGCTTTGCCTTGGGCTCAGGTCATGATCCCAGGATCCTGAAACTGAGTCCCACATCAGGCTCCCTCTTCAGTGGGGAGTCTGCTTCTCCATCTCACTCTGCCCCTCCCCTCTGCTCAAGCACACATGCATGCTCTCTCTCAAATAAATAAATAAAATCTTAAATTTAAAAAAAAAAGAGTCAAATGCTTAACTGAGGCACCCAGGTGCCCTGATTATAACGTTGCAAATCTGAGGCCTATTCTATACTTGCATGATATAGTAAAAACTCAAGATACTATTGTAGAAATAAGCTGAAATTAAAGTTATTTCTTCCTCTAAAATACAACATCACCATGTGTTCATGAACTAGTATTACATACTAATGCACTTACTCTATATTATACTCTCATTTCCAATAAGTAATCAATAGTGGAGAAAATTAACATTATGCTAACAGGGTTATGCACATATCTGTTGCAACAAGTTTCACACTGAAATGTTATGTTTTTGTTATCATTCTCATCTACTTAAGAAATAACCCCTTAGAATCAATCTACTCTATTCAAAATAACGTTTAAGTTTTCGGTCATGCACAATCCATAAAGCTAAAAGTACCAAGATACTCTCTTTGTTTCTAGGGAATAATAGTATGAAAAGCAGGAGGATGAAACCAAAAGTATGTATGGATCTTGGACAAGGATCTAGAGGAAAACAAATCCATCTGATTACTGTGATGACCAAGAGGACACTGAACTTACAGTAGGTTAAGCTAGTTTCGAAGACTCAGGGAAACCCACCCGCAGACTAGGATCAGACTCTGGTTAACATGCTCGTGAGTAGGTTTTCTCCAGTTTTTAGGAGCCCATCTGACCCTGTAGCCATAGTTTTGAGACTCTTTCATCTTCCCTCTTCCCTACTTTGTCCCCACCAAGCCAGCGACAGAATTCTATCAATCTATCACTCTTTTTCCAAGTCCCCTGGGCTGATATACTGGCATTAACCATGAGCAACCTTCACTTACAAAATTACAAGTGCCCCTAGCCAGAACCACCTTTCAGCAGTCCCCATGACATGTATTGTGAGCACTCAGAGTGCACAGTAAGGTCTCCTTACTGAGTAAGGAACAGACCCTAATTCCCTCCCCACTCCCGGCAGATATATGCAAGCTTAACAAGACGATAAGAGGCACCCTCTGCCATGTCTCTTGCCTTCATCATCGTCACTTTAGTGAGGATCGCCCCACCTCACTTCATTCATTCACTGAACAACTAAGTTTTGAATGCTTGTTATTTTTTCAGGCACTCTTCTAGCAATGAGCAAAAAGAATTAGAGGTCCTTGTTCTAATGAATCTCATATTCTAGTGGGAAAGATTAAAAAACTGGTAAGGTACATGTAACACTACATTAGCTGGTAAAGTAGTAGGGAGGAAAATAAAGCAGGAAAGGAGAAAATGGTATGTAGGGGTGAGAGCCAAGTTAAGCAGGATGGATCGTGAAGGTCCACGGAGAAGTGGTCACTTAAGTAAAGACCCAAAAGAGGTAAAGGAGAAAGCTGTATGGATATTTAGAAGTGCGTTTTTGGAAGAACAACACCAAGAAAGAAAGACTCCGAAGCACAAATGTGTCTGGCAAGTGTTTAGAGAAGAGCAAGGAGTCTATGCTGGAGAGAACGGAGCAAGGAGAAGAGGAACATGCAGTGAGGCAGGCGGATCTCAGGGTCCAGACTGGAGCCAATTTCAGGCCATCATAGGAAGGCTGCCTTTTATTCTGCAGGAGAGAGGAAAGCACCGAGAACAGGAGTTCTGAAGGAGCAGATGAGAAACATGAATGGAGGTAGAATGAAATGGACACCGTGGCTGCAACATTAAGGAATGACCTATAGGAGTCAAGTTGGGAGTGGGGAGACAATCATCCAGGCAAGAGAGAATGTCGTGGACTGATATGGTGATGGTGAATGCTGGTAAAGATGAGTTGCTTCCTAAATATATCTGGAGATCGAGATGCTCGTGGAGACGTTGTGTATGAAATGATTTGAGCAGGACTCTGGAACTTTTGGCTTCAAAGATCAAAAGTCCTATTAGCTGAGATGGAGAAGACTTTTGGAGGTGCGGGTTTTGTGGAAGTAGATCAGGATTCTGATATGTTAAGTCCGAGATGTCTGTTAGGCTGAGATGTTGAGGAAGCAGCTGTGTACACAAGGCTGAAGTTCCAGGGGGCGGTCAGGACTGGAGATTGAACTGGTACTTTAATTTCCATATGCCTCTGCCAAATTCACCCAATCATTCCCCTAATTAAACACTTTCAGGGATCCACTACTGTTTACAGAAGATGCCACAAACTGGAGGTTGGTTGGGCTGCTAACATGTTCTGTGACCCATGCAAGATTTAAGGCAATTTGAACAATTTGCCAACAGTTATAAATGGAAGATCTCTTGGGGTGCCTGGGTGGCTCAGTCGGTTAAGCCTCCAACTCTTGGTTATGACCCAGGTCATGATCTCATGGGCGGTGGGATAGACCCTGTATCGGGATCTGAGTTCAATGCAGTGTCTGCTTGAGATTCTCTCCCTCCCCCCCTCACCCTGCTCACACGTGCCCTCTTGCTCTCTCTCAAATAAATAAATAAATCTTTTTTAAAAATTGGAAGATCTCTGGAGTGCCTGGGTGGCTCAGTGGGTTAAAGCCTCTGCTTTTGGCTCAGGTCATGATCCCAGGGTCCTGGGATCAAGCCTCGCATAGGGCTCTCTGCTCAGTGGGGAGCCCGCTTCCTCCTCTCTCTCTGCCTGCCTCCCTGCCTACTTGTGATCTCTGTCAAATAAATAAATAAAATCTTTTAAAAAATTGGAAGATCTCTAACAAGACAGATATTGGAATGTCTTGAAAACTCAGAGCATTTAGAGTTTAGAGTCCACATCATATGAGTAATGTTTAGGAGTTAATTCACTTGAGCTGAGTAGTACTGAATACCCAGTTTTAAAGGCAAAATAATTTGCTCGCATGCCATTTCTTCTACATTGTCACATATCACAGAACACTGCCTTAAAATTTAAATATGTGTAATTATATCCATTTTATAAAAATAACTCCAACAAAATATTTAGAATTTAATGAAATGATATGACTTTATTTTAAAGAAATTGTTGCTTCTGATCTGTTTTTCCTATGGCTCCTATAGGCTCTTACAAATAGTTACTTAGGATCCCATGTTTGTTCATTTTTTTAAAAAGATTTTTATTTATTTATTTGACAGAGAGAGATCACAAGTAGGCAGAGAGGCAGGCAGAGAGTGGGGGGGGGAAGCAGGCTCCCCGCTGAGCAGAGAGCCCCATGTGGGGCTAGATCCCAGGACCCCGAGATCATGACCCGAGCCGAAGGCAGAGGCTTTAACCCACTGAGCCACCTAGGCGCCCCTCCCATGTTTGTTCATTTTTGCATCAAAATACTCTTTAGCACACTGGGCCTGTTCCAGTAGATCCACCTAACTATCAGTAAAGTTTTATAAAGAAACAAAATGTGAGCCAGAATTATGGGGAAGCTGTGTTCCCGTTTCCTAGGGAAGCAAGGACCAGTAGCTTGGGTGGTCCTAAATTGGAAAAAGATTTTTCAGAGAGAAACTCATCAAAAGATGAGCAAGAGTTTGCCAGGTAGAGAAAAGAGTTCATTGACTTTACCCTCTGGGCTCCCAGTGATTTCTTACTGGGGAGGCGGGGGGGGGGGCACCCAGGGAGAGGAGTGAACCGAATAAACAAGATCTTAATCCCACCCACTTATTTGCTATGCCTATTAAACTCCTGCTCACTCTTAAGATTCGCTTTGAACAAAATCTGTCCCCAATTCAGAACCACCCAAGCTCTTTCTGCAACTTCTTCAGTTTCCCCATTTCACCCCACTACTGGTTGTCATCTCTTATAGGAAATCTTGCCTCTGTTCAACAAGATGGTAAAGCTAGAGGCACTGTACTGAATTAAGCTAAAGTGTACAAGAATGAGATGACATAAAAAGTAACAGTTGGGGACGCCTGGGTGGCTCAGTTGGTTAAGCAGCTGCCTTCGGCTCAGGTCATGACCCCAGCGTCCTGGGATGAGTCCCACATCGGGCTCCTTGCTCGGCAGAGAGCCTGCTTCTCCCTCTGCCTCTGCCTGCCACTCTGTCTGCCTGTGCTCACTCTCCCTGACAAATAAATTAAAAAAAAAAAAAAAAGTAACAATTGGTTTTTCAGGTGGCCATAAGGGTGGGTGAATTGTAGTGACCTATTTTAAAAATAAACTTCAAAATATTCCAATTAAATTCTATATTTATATTTAAATTTTAGGCAGTGTATGGGGTGGGGGGAGAGAAACAGAGTCAGAGAGAGACAATAAATACCCCAGTATCCCAGATTTTTTGGTCAGAATTTATTTTGACGGAGGTCTAACACTACTCAGCTTAGATGAAATAATTCACTTGAATAGAGAATAATGTAATGTCCAATACTGGATAGTGGGAGGGAATGAAACCAAGTCACAGATGAGAGGTTGGTATGAGGGGCACCTGGGTGGCTCAGTGGGTTAAGCCACTGCCTTCGGCTCAGGTCATGATCTCAGGATCCTGGGATCGAGTCCCGCATCCAGCTCTCTGCTTCGGCGGGGAGCCTGCTTCCCCCCCTCACTCCCTGCTTGCCTCTCTGCCTACTTGTGCTGTCTGTCAAATGAATAAATAAAAAATCTTAAAAAAAAAAAAAAGAGAGGTTGGCGTGAATCAAGATAAAACAATCAGCATCCCATGTTGTTAATTAAACTAACTACAACTTAAATACCTAACAAACAACCTAAAAATACCTCCACTGAACTATAAGCACAAATGTGTTAAAAAAAAAAAAGGTATGTTTGAATTACTTAGCATTTGAGACATCATCTCTAAGTAACCTTTAAAGATTCTTTTCTAAGTAACTAGCAATGAGCAAAACGTCAGGATTTCTAACACTTTTACAAATAACTCACAAGTCTAGGACTCAGGACTAGACTCTAAAGGTTTCACTCTTGGGATGCCTAGGTGGCTCAGCAGGTTAAAGCCTCTGCCTTCAGCTCAGGTCATGATCCCAGGATCCTGGGATCAAGCCCCGCATTGGGCTCTCTGCTCGGTGGGAAACCTGCTTCTCCCTCTCTCTCTCTCTCTGCCTGCCTCTCTGCCTATTTGTGATCTCTGTCTGTCAAATAAATAAATAAATAATCATTCAAATAAATAAATAAATAAATAAATAAAGGTTTCACTCTTAAAGAATTTCCAGATTTCTTTAGAGCTATAGTTCCCAAAATGTGTACCAAGGTGCTCTGGGGTGTGTCAGTGAATTCACAGGGGTGCAAGTGGATAAACAGGATATCTTAAAATTTCAAGGTAAACACAGAGGTACTCAAGCTCAAACACCTCAGGAGTTGCTAACTTGAGATAGTTCACAATTTTTTTTTTTAAAGATTTTATTTATTTATTTTTTTTTTGACAGAGAGCACAAGTAAGCGGGGCAGTAGGCAGAGGGAGAGAGAGAAGCAGACTCTCTGCTAAGCAGGGAGCCTGATGCGGGGGCTCAATCCCAGGACCCTGGGATCATGACCTGAGCTGAAGGCAGACGCTTAACATACTGAGCCACTCAGGTGCCTCTAGTTCACAATTTTTACATTAGACCATGCTACCTTCCTTCTAATGCAATCAGGTTCTCATAGTTTGTGTGATTAAAAAGCAAGAGTCATGTGAAAATCAACGTGAAATAGGAAATGAGGGGGGTGAATATCTACTCCGACTCAAAAATGTTATTCCATGGCCCAAAGGCACACATATACCAACAGTAAATAATTATAGTTATTAAAAACGAAATTTGGCTCTTAATAACATATTACATTGTTAATGGGAAAAATAGTCTTCCCAACAAATAAGTTGTCAATTTCCTTTAAATTTTTCATGAAATTAGACTGCAAATTGCGTGGATCCCTCTCACTACGGATATTCTCTTTGTCCACGTTAGGCTGAGGGGCTACATAAGAAGCTAAGTTTTTCATCACTTTTCTTTTTTTTTTTTTTAATTTATTTATTTGACAGACAGAGATCACAAGTAGGCAGAGAGGCAGGCAGAGAGAGAGGAGGAACCAGGCTCCCCACAGAGCAGAGAGCCCGACGTGGGGCTCGATCCCAGGACCCTGAGATCATGACCCGAGCCGAAGGCAGCGGCTTAATCCACTGAGCCACCCAGGCGCCCTCATCACTTTTCTTGAGAGAACAGTTTTGTGCAAGACTAATGAGGAAGAAAGGTTAATAATATATCGGGCTAAAAGAGGCTACAATAAGTAGGGACTCGGAGCAAAAAGAAAGAACTCTGATTTCTCTGAAACTATTGACCATCCTCTCCCAAAATTCTTTCTCCTTTGCTTCCCAAAAAACCCGCCCTTGCTTGGTTCTCCCCACTGTGTAGTGCTTTCTTCTTCTCTACCTCTTTGCTGACTTCACAGTCATTTCATTAAATCATGTCACAACTGTGGCAAGGTCTGCTAAAGCACACCAAGGATATGGGAAAGATGGGAAATAACTCTTAATACAAGGCTAAAGGAAGAAGTGCTGCAGGGAGGGGAAAAAAAAGGTTGCATGAGATTCAAGAGAAGAAGAATGAGAGAATTAGGGCAGTCTTCAGAGGAATTGCCCTTCTAATCTTTTTTTTTCTTCTGGATGAATCTTAAACATTAGATAAGATTTGGATATGTGGAAATAAAGGGAAGGGTATGTGAACCAGCAAGAAGAGAAGGAGCAAGGGCATAGAGGCAACAAACATGAGGTGTGAACAAGGAAGCAAGAGGTTCAAATGGCCAAATTTTCAGCCTCATTATGGAGAGCAGAGGAAAATAATATCAGGGATGTTATTTGAGCCAGACCTGGAAGTCTCTGGGTATTCCCAATCCCATCACCCTGTCTTCTGCATTGCATAAATTTCCAGAGGGCTGGGTACCCATAAAATTCAATTATTTTTGTGTCTCAGTGCTTAAGACTACACCAAAACATCTAGTGTTAAAACATCAGCTTTTGGGACGCCTGGGTGGCTCAGTGGGTTAAGCCACTGTCTTCAGCTTGGGTCATGATCCCAGGGTCCTGGGATTGAGCCCTGCATCGGGCTCTCTGCTGCAGGGAGCCTGCTTCTCCCCTCCCCTCTCTGCCTGCCTCTCTGCCTACTTGTGTGATCTCTGTCTGTCAAATAAATAAATAAAATCTTTAAAAAAAATCAGCTTTTAATCCTTCAAATTTCATCATTAATAACCCAGAGATGCCTGCATTCTGGTTCCGGTTCTACTATTAACTACTTCTAAAAGCCTGAGAAACGAAGGCAAACCCTCTCTCAGAGCATCGCTTTCTCTTCTATAAAAGGAAAGGCTGGGTTTGATGAGCCCTCAAGATCTTAACTCTGTGAAAATTACCCTTCAAAATTATTACTTCTTGTAATGTGTCAAAAAATCATTACAATAGTTTTGCCACTTGACCTTCAAATGAATGACACTTCATTCCAAATTATAAAGACTTGGTTAAATGATGAAGTGCAGCTTTTAAGAATGGTCTTTAAGGTAACTCTCCAGTTTTTATGATGAAAAAATGAAACAGTGCTACTTTCAGAAAAGTGACTACCATATTTATCAGTTTTATAGTGTATACATTTTTAATACATTAATACTCATAAAATTATGAAATCTTTCAAGTCAATGATATACCTGGTAATTGAAGTCATGGTGAAATAGTTGACTAGAAAACTTGAATGAACAAACACTTGAAGCCCTGCTAACTACCAAAAACAATGCTGGGAGCTAGGGTTATAGACTGGAAAGACATTCCAGTAGAGTAGTAGAAGGCTTCTAATCCGGGCTATTACAGGAACAGAGAAACAGCACCTCCCAAGGGCACATGAGCTCAACAGACATTTCTTAAAGGAGGTGAGATGGGCTGAGTGACCAAGAACCCATAGGAGTTATCTAAGTGAAAAAGAGGAAAGTATATTTAGCCAGCAACAATCATATGAGCCATAGCACAGAGCGGGAGAGAGGTAAATTGAAGCCACCAAAAGAGATCTGGAATGGTCAAGCGTCCGAGGTATGAGAGATGAGACCGGAATGGGTGACCTCAAACTTCACAGTAAAACGTTTAGCCTCTAATTCTGAAAGTGATGGTGATCCACTGAAGAATGCCAAACAGGAGAATTTCTTTCTTTTTATTATAATCTTTTTTTCTAATTTTTAATTTTGCTATAAACATAAAATGTATTATTAGCCCCAGGGGTACAGGTCTTTGAATCACCAGGTTTACACACTCACCATAGCACTTACCCTCCCCAACGTCCATAACCCCACCAACCTCTCCCCACCCCCATACCCCCGGCCACCCTGAGTTTGTTTTGTGACACTAAGAGTCTCTTATGGTTTGTCTCCCTCCTGATCCCATCTTGTTTCATTTATTCTTTCCCTACCTCCCAAACCCCCCACATTGCATCTCCACTTCCTCATATCAGGGAGATCATACGATAGTTGTCTTTCTCCAATTGACTTATTTCGCTAAGCATAATACCCTCTAGTTCCATCCACATCGTCGCAAATGGCAAGATTTCATTTCTTTTGATGGCTGCATAGTATTCCATTGTATATATATACCACCTCTTCTTTATCCATTCATCTGTTGATGGACATCTAGGTTCTTTCCATAGTTTGGCTATTGTGGACACTGCTACTATAAACATTCGGGTGCACGTGCCCCTTCAGATCACTACATTTGTACCTTTAGGGTAAATACCCAGTAGTGCAATTGCTGGGTCATAAGGTAGCTCTATTTTCAACTTTTTGAGGAACCTCCATGCTGTTTTCCAGAGTGGTTGCACCAGCTTGCATTCCCACCAACAGTGTAGGAGGGTTCCCCTTTGAAACAGGAGAATTTCTGATTGGAGAATGAAGCCATGCTCAAAAATCTCACCTCTGCAGACTACAAACCGATTTTGGGGGGGGGGGGTCCTGAGGAAGGGACGGGTGTTAGGAAGCTGCTACAGTGGTCCTGATGAGTCGTGAAGACACAGGCCACCACGGAGGGATAACAAAGAGTTAGTTTTCAAGGTAAAAGAGATAGTATTTAATACCTGCGAGTAAGAAACTAAAAGGAGTGGGGAATGCTAGAAGTTAAAACCTGAGTTATTTTCAAAGAGTAATTTATCATTTTTTTTATTAAATTTTCAAACAGCTGAAAAAAAAATAGTGTAACTCAGTAATGTAAAACCGAGGCTACAGTCAGTCTTGACCTTGCCAAGTCAGACACTACTCTAGTAGTGTCAACCTAGAAGATGAGGATCTTGCCTTGATGGAATAAACATGGTTTCCACCCCCAGGAGAAGCAGGGCCAGCATATCCCTCTGGGAGTCTCCATCTCAGAATCAAAAGAAAGAAAGAAAAATAAAGAGGCTGCCCCTCTTTACTTACTCAGGGCGGTTCTTAATGACTTGAAAGCTTTGCAGGATTCCCCAGAGTGAATCATAAGAAGATGGAGAGAAAGGGCTCTAAGCCTTTGTACAAAGCAACTACTCTCAAAAACTCTTCAGGTGAGTGATGACTCCAGTATCCAACCACTGTCACTGAGCAGCCACTGTGGGCCAGGCACCATGTTCTACTTAGGCTTGGTCCAGTTTCCTCACCTCCAAAATTAGAAATAATAAGACCTATTTGTCACAAGCAGTGTGGTGTTTAAATTGCAAAAATTGCCTTGGCAAATTGATCAATGTAAGAGATTACCTTTGACCTTTAGCTTAGCATGGTCATGGTTTGTGTGCTGCTCCCTCACCAAGCCCTCCTCCCATGTTGTAACCTGTAGCGATGCCAGATTACCACTGATCGCACCATGTCTCCTCACCTCCATGTCACAGCTAGGGTAGGTGTCCTGTTTTGACTTTCTTTTAACACTTCCCCTTCAGAACACTCATCAAAACAGTGATCAAATAATTCTCTTTCTGGTTTATGTCCCACCAGACTATCATATTCCATAATTGCAAAAATTGATCCATTTTGTTTATCCCTAAGTCCCTCTGCTTACCAAGAGAATGAATAAATTTTCCCAGGCAAAATCTTACACCTCTCAAATGCTCAAATTTTGAAATGACTTTGTAATAAAATTCAGTATAATAAAACAAAAACAAATACTTAACTACTGCTTCATCACTCAAAGACAACTGTATTCATGACAAGCCACAATGACATGGATCCTGTGTTTCCTCTTGACCTGGTCAGGCCTCAAGGACTCCCTGCTAGGACCTCACCCACTCTTCCCTCAATGGTTCTATGATTTGAAATCTGTCCTCTTTTTGCCATCAGCCTTCCTATCACCTCATCTCTAGTGTTTTAATTCCTCATTTCATGACATGCATAATCTATAGGCAATGGGGAGCCACCAAAGCAATGTCCCCAAAAGATGAACTTGACCTTAGGACACATAACAACTGAGGGAAGAAGAGACTAGAACTAGTCAGATGGCTATTACAGAGAAGAACAGGGAAGTAATAATAGCGCTGTTCTTGGTCTACAGCAGTGGCAAGAGAAGCATAATCACTATGAGTTGGAGGGTCAAAGAAGAAAATATGGCAGAAGTTTCAAGTCCAAGTGACCATGGGAAAGGTATATACCAAGTCCAGCGAACGGGGAAAGATGCCTAGTTTAGACTTACAAAATAGCGTCCTTTACTTATCATTAAGAGAGATGATTGTGCTTTGGGGAGGGTATGTGCTATGGTGAGTGCTGTGAAGTATGTAAGCCTGACGATTCACAGACCTGCACCTGGGGCAAATAATATATTTTATGTTAATAAAAAAATTTAAAAATAAAAGAAGAATGATTGCGGATGTTCTCTGTATTCCTCTATTGCTGTTACTGTTGTTTTCTACTTTACAATTTTGCTACATTCAGCATATTTTACTTTCACTAATAGAGAAAAAACAACAATCTACTTTTTCATGCCCTTTTGCTATGACATATTGATCTTGCAAGATATATGAGAGATCGTGATGGAGACGGCCAGCAGGAAGACCAAACTGTAGGTCTGGAGGTCATGAGAAGTCAAGGTTAGATGCACATTTTTGGAGATACCTGCCTGGAGTTTAAAGGCATGGGAACATGTAAGACTCTCAAAAGGAGGAGACAAAACTGAAGAGAGCCTGAGGATGAACTTCAGCCTCAAGCTGTAGAGCCCTGAAAGCACTGATCACAGGAAGTAACTGGTTGTAGGTAAGAGAACTGGAAATATCCCATGAGCCAGGGGCTTTATCCTACCTGTTCAGTTTTAAGCTCAGAGAGTAGACAGATGTGATGCAGGCAGGATCTCTGTGCCACCAGAATATTTTGGAGTGTCCTTTTTGATACAGTTCCTTCACTGTTACATGATTTGCTTTGGTGCCACCACGCCCATGGAACCGTGAACTTCTTGAGGTCAGCAACCAGGTCTCGCTCAATTCTTTATCCTTCTTTGTCTTCCCCTCACCTAGAACTGTCTCTAACACATACCACCCATTTCATATACATTTGTGAAGAAACCAGCCACACGCCTTAGAGCTGATCCTCCCCATCCCATCCTTCTCTTAAATGACTTAGCTTTGGTCAGACTCCTATGCGCTCTCCTGTCAGAACTAGTCCTCTAAAACCCAGATATCCCACATGCCTAATGCTCACATGTCTGTGACAGAGATTCTACTGATTGCCCTGCAAAAAGCCCCGGGGTGCTTTGCCCATATATCATTCACCCTACTTAGAAAGTTCCCCATCTTACTGCGTGTACACACTGCTTACCTCTATGCACAAACCTTGTTAGTCCGGATGGTATTTAGAAAATCTGTAATTAGCCAGGCTAGAAACAAGGCAATAAACTGCCCAGCAGAGAGTAGCCCAGACTTGACACACATTTTTTGTTTGTTTGTTTGATATGTGACTGCCAAATTTAGCTCATTCTACATCTCTAGATCTATTATGTTGACATTTAAGACCCTTCTTCTAAAACTCCTTGGAGAATTACAGTCTTTAAGAATTAGACACCGAAGGGACTCCTGGGTGGCTCAGTTGGTTAAGCAGCTGCCTTCGGCTCAGGTCATGATCCCAGCGTCCTGGGATTGAGTCCCACATCGGGCTCCTTGCTCTGTAGGGAGCCTGCTTCTCCCTCTGCCTCTGCTGCCACTCTGTCTGCCTGTGCTCACTCTCTCTCTGACAAATAAATAAATAAATAAAAAGAATTAGACACCGAAGAGAGTCAAGTCTAAAACCTGCCTTCTCCATCCCACCACACCACCACCCCCCATCAAATTTCACAACACAGAAGCATTTCATAAACCCTTAAACAGCAAAGCACCATGATCCAGATGAATCTCATGGCCACTGGCATGGGGACTCCGTGTTCCGGGGCTCCTGACTCTAGGCCCTGGTTGCCTCCCCATCACTCTGCCTGTTGGATAATGTCCTCCAGTGTATCTTTGTCACACAGTTTAGGCAGGGAAAGTTACCACAGAAGTGCCCTGATGGAAATACTTTTCCTTGGCCACTTGCTAACTCTTGCAACCCTGGGTAAGTCCTTTACCTGTCTGATTCATTTTTTTCTCTAATATAAATATAAAATAGGTGTAATACTACCTGATCTGTGTATATCCTCAGTGATGCTGGGCAGATCAAGCAGGACAATGTTCGTGAAGGTAGTTCATATTAACCGTTAAGAACAAGATTAAGAGCTAACATTTATTCACCAGGTGTTATATATCAAGCAGGCACCACTTCCCAGGAATTACCTCATTTTATTCTTTTAACAATTCTAAGGAGCAGGTTCTGCTATTGTCCTTGGTTTACAGACAGGAAACCAGGGCACGGACGTTTAAGTGACTTACACCCGTCCCAAAGCTGGCAAGGGAAGATGTGGGAAGAAGTTACCCCATACAACCTGGGCACACTGAAAATATATCAGAACTGACAGAAACTGCAAGAAATTACATAATACAAATATGTGATATCGCAGGAAAATGAAACAAGAGCCTTTTTGTAGATGAGGCAAGTGAGGTCTAGCAAGGCCTAACAACTGAGGTCTCCTGGTTTGCCCAACGTCAAGTAATATATTTTTAAAACATATTCAGAATATGTCTAGGGATGCTTGGATCACTCAGTTGGTTAAGTGTTCAACTCTTGATTTCAGTTCAGGTCCTCATCTCATGGTCATGCGAGCAAGCTCCAAGCCAGGCTTGAGCTCAGCAGGGAGTCTGCTTGAGATTCTCACCGCTCCCCTGCCTTGCTGACCCTCCCCTCCACTCTCATGCACTCTCTCTCTCTGAAATAAATAGATCAATCTTTTTTTAAAGAAAGAATGTGTCTAAATATTTTATTTTGAGGGCACCTAAGTGGCTTAGTCAGTTAAGCACCTGCCTTCAGCTCAGATCCTGATCCTGGAATCCCCGGATCGAGCCCCACACTGGGCTCCCTGCTGGTGGCTGGTCAGGGATCCCTCTACCCTTCACCCCACACCTGCTCTCTCTCTCTAATAAATAAAATCTTTACAAAATAAATAAAGTATTTTTTAAAAAATTTTAAAGATTGATTTATTTATTTGCAAGACAGGGAGCAAGAGTGGGGTTGGGAGAGAGGGAATCCTAAGCAGGCCCCATGCCCAGCATGGAACCTGATGTGGGGCACAGTCTCACAATCCTGAGATCATGACCTGAGCCAAAATCAAGAGTCAGATGCTTAACTGACAGAGCCGCTCAGGTGCCCCCAAAGTATTTTATTTTTAAATTGTGGGAAGTAGAGCAAAGCTGTTAGAAAACTTGGTACTGGATTCCATGGCCAAATTTTAAATTCCAGCACTAACACTTAACCAGCTATGTTACTGGGGAATTAAAAATTAAATGTGTGTATTATACATATAATAATAAATGCTTAAGAAATGTTAGCTGCAAAAAAGAATTCTAAAAAAAAAGAAGAAAAAAAGAAATGTTAGCTGCTATTACTATGACTGTCCCAAATCCTCCAGCTGCGGTCCCAAAGCACACAAAGAGTTCTAGACAAAACTGTATCGTTCTCTTTGAAAATGCTAATGGAATAATTACAGTAATCAGATTTGGAGAGGAATAGAAAAGGAGAGTCTCAAATGTGAACCTTCTGCTTACTTTTTTTCCTGATATATCTATTTTAAAAACTCTACAACCAAGAATCAAATTTTCATAAATAGATTTTCATTCTATTTCATCCCACTAGCTGCACAATCATTCTGATTAACATCCAGAAACATGTTAGAAATAGAAAGAAGGCAAGGATAACCTTAGGTAAATCTAAAGAAGCAACAAAGAAAGAAAGAAAGGAAGGAAGGAAGGAAGGAAGAAAGAAAGAAAAAGAAAGAAACCACACCTTTCAAGGGGAAGAGGGCATAACCCCAGGCACTCACAGGCCTATGGTCTCTAAGAGCATGGCTTGATTCCAAGTCACACAGAACTGTATTAATCGGGCTCTTCCACTTAATAGGTAGGTGGCCTTGGGCAGAGTGACTGAACTTCTCTTGACACTGTCAAGAGCTCTGGAACCCAGAGCTGACCCAGCTGCTCCTCTGTGATAGAATCTTTGGGATTCAGGGTGATTGCCATTCCCTGTGAGGTTTGTGGAATTTACCATGTTGGTTTTCAGCCTACTTCACAAGCCCTGAGAGGTATTAAAAAAAAAAGAAAAAAAAGTTTTCTGTTTTTTGTTTTTATTAAGTAATCTCTATGCCCAGTGTGGGGCTGGAACTCATGACCAGGGAGATCAAGAGTCACATGCTCTACAGGCTGAGCCAGCCAGGCGCCCCCTGAGAGGTATTTTTTGGAGTCTTTCAGGAATAGACTGGTCAGTCAAAGTGGCTACAAGAGATATATTACAGAATTTAGTTGGACACATACAGGCCATGAGTTGGCATTGAATCAAATGAATATCAAAAATCTCATGGGCAAAGATTCCCTCCATTGCAGATGGATATGATAGTCTATCAAATACAGGGCCTGTCCTCTCTATGTCATCCATCCTCTCAACCACCTCAAAGTGAGACCCTCCTGTTCACACTTTAGCCTCACCTGTTCTTTCCACACACACACAGCAAAGTTGAGCCCAAAGGAGAGGGAAAAGCATTCTTAGGTCTGGACAGACAGGCTGATCTGAAGGTGCTGTAAGGTAAGCTTAGCTGACTAGAGTCTGAGTGGGTACTTGAATTTGGATTTCATATAAATTCACTCCTCACAGGGCTACCTATGTAGCTTGAAATATGTCACCACGATGTTCAAGTCAACCCTTCCACAAGGGCCCAACCCTCCCACAACAAGTAGGGCCTGATTCCCAGCTTCTAACACAGCTCATGGGGCCTTTGGGCTGGAGGCTGCCGAAGGCAGGTTACCCCTGAACATCAGAGCTCTGGGAAAAAGCAGTTCCTCTCCTGGGATGCTACACACCACTATAGCTGTACAACCAACTTTCCAAACTCCCCAGCAACTTCAGTCCAGAACCATAGCTTCAGAGGCATTTCTTCCTTTTTTCTTAAAGATTTTATTTATTTACTTGAGAGAGAGAGAGAGAGCACAAAGGGAGAGGGGGAAGCAGGCATCCCGCTAAGCAGGGAGCCTGACATGGAGCTCCATTCCAGGACCCCAGGTTCATGACCAGAGCCCAAGACAGACACTTAACCAACTGACCTGCCCATGTGCCCTGCTATGCAGTCTCTTAAAAAAAAAAATGACAAACGATTACTTCATATGAGACTAGAGAGAAAGCAAGAAGCTTAGTGAGGAGGTTAATGCAATAGTCCAGGTAAGAAAAGAGGGTGACTTAAAATGAGGGTGACACCCAGGTGCCCCCTCAGGAGGCATTTCAAAATTTGGGACTTAAATTGCTCATGACAGCATGATATATTATGGATAAAGCTGAAAAATGGTGCTGGGTATTTTGGAACAGATTATAGGTGTAATATAGGACTCATCATTTGTTATGACTTAGCACATTTGTATCATGCTCTTCTTGCGTACCATCATACATGTTAGTGTCACAATAATCCTTGAGGTTCTCCTGGATAGTAGGTAATGTCACCTTTAGGTGGCATTTGTTGGTTGCCCATTTCTCATTTATTGGGAGAAAGCATCCTGCCTTCTTTATTTATAGATAAGGCAACTGAGATCAGGAGGTTAAGAAACTTGCCTAACACAGCTCAGGACATATGGGGTAAAACAGGGATACAGTCAAAAGTGGTTCGGCTCTGGAATTTAGAGTCTTAATTACTATGCCTTTCTACCTTCTCTGTTAGATCAGGATACTGAGATTCACGGACATTCTCTAACATGCTAAGGTCACATCCATACTTGCATTTGACACAAAACTCTAAATGACAGCTACATCCCCTTTGAAACAGTAAGTTCCTTCTAAACTTGAGCTCTAGATATATCAGCATAGCCAGAAGAGTTTTCAGACATTAAAACATTCGACAACCGAAGTGCAGAGACTCACAGTGGCTTTTCTAGATGAAAAGCCCAATCAGATAGTGGCTGATGGCATCATCCGGTCCCTGATAACACCTTATGCCACCGGAGCTGCTGAAGATGACTCCAAATGTAGGAATCTGTTCACATGCCAAAAGTTTTATCATAAGACTCAGCGGCTCATGACTAAAGAGGCACCGGAGTCCCCAGAAACAGAAATACCCTTTCAGAAATTTTCCACATTTACTCTTGCTTCAAGCCATGATTAAGTGTTTCCCAGACAAATAATACACCAGCTAAAAAGGAACCTGTTTTCTGAAAGAGAAGTGGCCGGTCTCCTGGTAGCCGAAGTGGCACTGTTCACAGAGAATCCCAGAGGACCTTGAAAAGTCAGAGCAGGAAGATTCCTGAGCCGTGGCCAACCCCTTTCCACTTAACAGGGTTGCAACTGAGCTGAAGGGACGGGTCTGGAGCCACTGGGCAGGTTGGTGAGTGACAGAGCCAAGATCTGTAATGAGGGGTTGGACATGCCCAGGTTGCAAACAGCTTCAGTCCAAGGGCTCACTCTTGGAGTAGAGACACATTTGCCTCACGTTTGCCTGACTCCCCCACCCAGCTCTGGGGACAAACCCTCAGAAGCAAACTGGTTTCAAACATTGTAATGAAGCTTCTCATTTCCTAGATCTCTCAGTGAAAACTTTAAGGGCAAATCTAGAAATCTTAGGGCTAATGTCACAGACTGTTTGACAAAAGTGTCCCTACGGTAAGTGCATGGCTCCTTTTCTTTTTTCTTTTCCTTTTTTTTTTTTTTTTAAGATTTTCTTTATTTATTTGACAGAGCGAGCACAAGCAGGGGGAGTGGCAGGCGGAGGGAGAGGGAGAAGCAGGCTCCCCTCTAAGCAGGGAGCCCCATGCGGGCTTGATCCAATGCCAGGGTCCTGCTCAACCGACAAAGCCACCCAGGCGCCCCCACAGGCTCCTTTTCATAGACCACAGAGAGCCAGAGAGAAACACAGAAATAATACTTTGCCCCCAAAACATATACAGAAGATCCTTGTCTTCCTCAAAGCTGAGAACCTCAAACTCGCTTGACTGAGAGGGGGCAAGAGTTGGAATGAACTAAGTAAGCAGTTAAAAACAGCAGTGGGGGAGGGGGGTTACATTATATGTTTAAATAAAAAAAGCTTAAATAAAAACATTTGCTGCATAAAATAAAAATAAATAAATAAATAAATAAAAAGAAAAGAAGAGTAAAGGAAAGAAAAGAAAAGAAAAAACAGCAGTGGGGGGACAACGGGTGGGTAAAAGCCCTTCTAGCCTGGAACGCTCCGGGTTCCCGCTGTTAACAGGTCTCAGGACTTCCCCCTTGGTGGCTGGCCTGACACTAAGGGCCGCGTCACCGGCAGCGTCGCCCACGCCCGGAAAAAGAGCCGGAGAACTCCACACAGTCCCTCCCTGGGTCCCTGGGGAGGCCCGCCGCACTGGGTCGAGAGATCCCAGGGGAGGGTGTGCGAGGGAGTTCGAGCAACAGCGCCAAAGCGCCAGGGAATGCACCTGAAGTTTCAGCGAGCGAGAGAGAAAAACTTTTGTTTCCTCTGAAACCAAGTTTCCAACCCACCTGGAAAAGTCTCGTGCGGTGAGGCGCCCGGGACCCACCCGCAGCCCCAGCCCCGGAACCACAGAGCCGCTGCGAGGCCCTCGTGCCCTCGCCGCTCCCCCGGGGGCTCACCTGCAATGTCCCAGAGCTGCAGGCGCACCACAGTCTCCGGGTCCCAGTGGAGCACCTTGAGCGCGAAGTCCACGCCGATGGTGGCCCGGTAGTGCGAGGAGAAGTTCTGGTGCACGTAGCGCTTGATGATGCTCGTCTTGCCCACGCCCAGGTCGCCGATCACCAGCAGCTTGTACAGGTGCTCCTTGTGCGGGGCCTGCATCCTGGCGGGCCGCCCGCGTGCCGTGCCGGACCCGGGAGCGCAGCTGGGGCCTGGGCGGGAGACCGACTCCGGGAGCACGAGTGAGCGCGCGGGGGAGAGGAGCGGCGGGGCGGGGGCGAGGGGCGGAACTCCTCCTCCGCCGCCCGGAGAAACGCCCAGACGGGCGCCCAGGGGTTAATCCTCCTTCCTTTCCCGCGGCCGAGCGCCGCCTTGGAGGGGGGTAGAGAAGGGAGCGTCTCCGGGGACTGGCAACCAGGGGGCTCCCGTCTTAATGCCTGTTGCAAAGGTTATTCATGCAGCACTTTACAGTCTCCGAGGAACTCTCCTCGCCTGCGATCCTGAACACAAAGCTTTAGGGTGGGGGCTTTATTTTCCACGTTTTCCATGCGGGAAAACTGCTTGTGGAAAAGTTCAGTGCATCGCAGAAGATGAAAGTGACAAGCCCCGGGGGAACCCAGGGCTCCTGAGCTTAGAGACCCGCCCCCAGCCCTCACTGTAGGGAGTTGGAAGAGAGGCAGCTGAGAACACAATTTCTGGAGGAAGGGTCGGGTTCCTTATGCACTGTTTTTTTGAGGTGAGTGGCCCTGGGCAAGTCATTTGACCTTGGGCAAGCCTCAGTTTGCTTTCTTCCTCAGTGACTGGTAATGGTAATCCAGGCCCGTCACCTCTCTTGGAGGGAAAACACTGAGCATTTTCACACCTATTCAACCGTCAGTGGCCCAACAAGGGGGACCATGGAGCTGAAAATGCAGAGGGCATCCTTAGTTTTTAGACTTCTCCTCTCCTACCCTAAAAGCTCTGGGCAATGCTGAAATACAATTTCAATAACTAGTCAGATTAGTTTACGTGCTAACAATAGCAAGTATTTATCCAGCACTTGCTGTGTGCCAATTTTTATATAATCACTTTATTACCCTAGCTGCCTTAAAATTGATGCCATTATTCTTCCCATTTTACAAAGGAGGAAAAGGAGGCCTAGACATTTTAAGTAATGTACCCAGTGTCAACCACTAATAAGGAAAAAGCCAAATTAAAAGCCAGTTTTCTGAGCCAAAAAGGGTTTTGTTTGTTTGTCTCTTAATGTAGTCTTTTAACCAATCTATATTTGTGCTTGGGATGATACAGAAATAACATAAAGATTCCTGGTCCCCAAAACTTTACCTTCTTGTGGGTGTAGACAGACAAAAATAAGTAAGTACAGTTTGTAACGTATTAGTCGCTGATAAAATAAGGTAGGGGAACAGGCATGAAGAGTTGGAATGGGGTTGGCCTTTTAGAGAGGGGGACCAGAGGAGGTCTTTCTGAGAAGGGAACTATTCAGTAAAAACATCAGTTTCTGAGGAAGTGGCATGCAGATCTAAGGGATAAGTATCCTGGACCAAAGTGAGTCATTTTGTACCTGATTGTGCCAGAAACTAAGCAACGACCCCATTATCTCATTTCAACTTTCCAACTGTACCGGGTCATATTTTGTCCAGTTGATACATGAGGAAAGCAAGACAGAGAACAGCTTTCCCAAACCCACACAAAGTGTTAAAACCAGGATTCCAGTACAGGCTTGGGTGAAAAAGAGGAGAGGAAGTCTGGTGGGCCTACGGTCTTCCTGCCATCAGATGACAACACTGCGCACACTATTATTGGTCAGCATCCACAGGCCCCTCACAAGCAGAGGGACACCCCAGCTGCCTGCCCTGAATAAATCACATAGCCTCTCTGGAGCTCGGTTTCCACAACCACAAAATGAAAATAAGACTATCTACATTCTAGAGTTGTTGATACAAGTCAATAAGATGCCAATAAGATGCCAAGCCTGTAGCAGGTGCTGATGGCAGTATTTTTTTATATTTATTTACTAAAGATTTTATTTATTTATTTGATAGAGAGAGATTACAAATAGGCAGAGCAGCAGGCAGAGAGATAGGAGGAAGCAGTCTCCATGCTGAGTGAGAGCCCAATGTGGGGCTCGATCCCAGGACCCTGAAATCATGACCTGAGCTGAAGGCAGAGGCTTAACGCACTGAGCCACCCAGGTGCCCCTGATGGCAGTTATTAATAGCAAGTGAGGGACAAGATTTTCACACCATGTTCTCTGATATAAATACTAGGGACCGGCATCCTATCTTGTCAGCTTTCTGTCCCCTCCGGGAGTAACTCAGAAGCTTTGCTCCTAATGGGCACACAGTAAAGGTGTGCAGAATTGCCCTGGTTTGCGTTTTATGGAATGCTCAGACAGGTAGCCATCCTTCTTCAGTTTCCACCCACGCAGGGACACACCAGGCAGATCATATCTAACAAGTAAACCAAGTGTTCTACCTGCTTAAAGTATTGGCCAACACTGTGGCTTCATTTTGCAGAGACAGGAATTCACAGACCTGAGGCACCCTCGGCCCTTCTTCGAGCTTGAAAAACAAAGGATAATTACAGAGACCCTCCCCAGATCTAAAATCCTGGCTCTGTAGATCTGAAGACAAGTTTGGTCCAGGCAAGGAGCTGGTGGAGGAAATAAGGAGGGGGTAGAAGTTTGAGACATAACATAAGCCAGCCCTCACGGTTAGGCCTGACCCAACCGCTTCACAGGCCCCAGCCTGTTTTCCCAGCCTCATCCCTGCTGAGTCATCCCCACCCTCACCTGCTCTTCTCTGCTGATCAGGAGCACGTCAGAGCACCAAATGGTAAGATTTTTAACTGTGTAGGACAGGCAGACCAAGACCCAGATTTTCTGAGATGGAAGCTTATAAAATTGGGTGAGGAGAGTGGTCTCTAAGCAAAAAAAAAAAAAAATTGAGGAATAGTTCCTGAAGCTTCAGCCTCCCTGCCTCTCCAGGGGTCAGGCGATCCCTCTGTCAGGGGCAGTGGGCAACCAGAGATAGCAAGCTCCCTGGCTAGACAGGAAGTATGGCAATTTGTTTCCAGAGTCATTCATTTAGGTCTCGTGACAGTTCTTCACAGTGGGAAGAAATTACTCTTGGTTTATATTTTTTAAATCTTTTAGACTAAAGCAGCTCGGTGAAATCCCGAAAGACCCCAAGTGAAATGAGAGAATTGGGTTGCAAGATCCCTGGAGCGTACTGTTGACTCATGTGTCAGAACTCTGGGCCTTTTGGACACCTTCCTGCAGGAGTGATGCCCCAGATGATTCTAATCACCCCCACAATGGCACCATTCCCCCAGCTGTGGCGTTGTCTCTCCTGCACTCCATCTGCTCCCCCCACCCAATTAGGACATTTGGTAGAAGACTGTGGAAGGGCCATTTCAAAACAAACACCATGGTTCTCTTCTGGTTTCATGGCCCCATTCTCTCCTCAGCTGCTCCGCATTTGCCCCGGAGATATGGGCTCTCCAAGCACAATTTTGGGATGGCAAACCTTTCGGTGCCCCCTTGCTTGCTTTGAACTTTTCTTCCCTCAGAACTAGGCTGCAAGCAGGAAACCAGGAAGTTGAGGGCAGAATATCAGCTAGATTCAGGCTAGAGTAGCTTTAAGTGAAAAGGACATTAGCCAACAGGTCGACCATCCTTGCCTGCTATCTTCCCGCTATCCCCAGATTATGAGACTCCATAAGAACCCATCTGCCCTGACCGGAGAATCCGCCTGCCTCAGATATGTTGGGACTCTCCAAAAGGATGCCGGGCTTCATGCTGACAAGTCAGCTCTCCTTCCCTCCAGAGAGAATGGCTGGGGTTGTGCCGTGTGGCTCCTCCCAGCAGCTACCCTGTACCATGGAGACCCATTTTCCACAGAAGCTCTTAAAGCATCTCTAGTGATGCTTTGATAATCTTGCTACCCTCAAATTGCTACACCACAGCACACCCTCTCCGGAAGAACAGGAAGGGAGGTGACTCAAGTCTGTAAAAGCTCTAGGACTCCATGCAGTGCTCAGAATTCAGGCATGGAATGGCCTTCCAGAAAGCACTGAGTCAGATTTCTCTAGGTCTACATTCCCCTGCTATCCAACACGGTGCATATTCTTGCACATATTCAGTGGTAAGACTAATTGAAACGATTGGAAATTGCTTTGCAAACATAAACGTGAGGTCTGCATGTTTCCCTCCCAGGCTATTGCATGAGGTGAGTCCCTAAAAAGTTACCTTGTCTGCCTTCACCGGTAAGAGATCGGTAGGGAGTTACTCATTAGTTCATATGGCTCTTCATGATTGCTCTTGAAGAATTACCTAAATGACTTCAAGGTAGGGTAACAAAGACTCTGTTGGAGGAAAGGTAAGGTAATTTTTCTTCAATTAATGCAAGCAATATATCTTCTGGAAAAGGCCTGTAAGAGATTACCATAGAATTTATCATCCAAACAAGGACTCTTGAGAGTGAAAGGTGGGACTATTAATAATTACACCAAACCACAGAAACAAGCCAGGGCTGTCCAAAAGAATGTTTATTCCTGAAGCAGGGGGCTAGAGCTCTCAAGTGAGACCCGCAACCAAGAATGACATTTGAAAAATCTCATAAAGCATCATTTTAATAAATATTTGGGGCCAAGTTAAGGCTGGGCTAATTTCTCATTCTCTTCCAAGAGGCCCCCTTTTATCTACTAGCTTGTCAGAAACCTGTACTGACTTGCAATGGGCGTTATTCCAGTATTGACTCAGGACTGAGCAGGTCCCTGGAAGTAGGCAACCATTTTCACATTATTTGGAGAGAGGCCAAGATGGATTCTGTACGGAAAGTGCTTGAAATGAATACACGTCCATCTGGTCCAGTGTGTCATTTAAGACCTTTATTTCTTTGTTGATCTTTTGCTTGGATGATCTGTCCATTTCAGTGAGGGGTGTGTTAAAGTCTCCTACTATTATTGTATTCTTGTCAATGTGTTTCTTTGATTTTGTTATCAATTGGTTTATATAGTTGGCTGCTCCCATGTTAGGGGCATAGATATTTAAAATTGTTAGATCTTCTTGTTGGACAGACCCTTTGAGTATGATGAAGTGTCCTTCCTCATCTCTTATTAAAATCTTTGGCTTAAAATCTAATTGATCTGATATAAGGATTGCCACCCCAGCTTTCTTCTGATGTCCATTAGCATGGTAAATTGTTTTCCACCCCCTCACTTTCAATCTGGAGGTGTTTTCAGGTCTAAAATGAGTTTCTTGTAGGCAGCATATTGATGGGTTTTGTTTTTTTATCCATTCTGAAACCCTGTGTCTTTTGATTGGGGCATTTAGCCCATTTACATTCAGGGTAACTATTGAGAGATATGAATTTAGTGCCATTGTATTGCCTGTAAGGTGATTGTTACTGTATATTGTCTCTATTTCTTTCTGATAATACTTTTAGGGTCTCTCTTTGCTTAGAGGACCCCTTTCAATATTTCCTGTAGAGCTGGTTTGGTGTTTACAAGTTCTTTCAGTTTTTGTTTGTCCTGGAAGCTTTTTATCTCTCCTTCTATTTTCAATGATAACCTAGCTGGATAAAATATTCTTGGCTGCATGTTTTTCTCGTTTAGTGCTCTGAATATATCATGCCAGTTCTTTCTGGCCTGCCAGGTCTCTGTGGATTGACAAGTCTGCTGCCAATCTAATATTTTTACCATTGTATGTTACAGACTTCTTGTCCCGTGCTGCTTTCAGGATTTTCTCTTTGTCACTAAGACTTGTAAATTTTACTATTAGATGGCCGGGTGTGGACCGATTCCTATTGATTTTGAGTGGTGTTCTCTGCACCTCCTGGATTTTGATGCTTGTTCCCCTTGCTATATTAGGGAAATTCTCTACAATAATCCTCTCCAGCATACCTTCTGCTCCTCTTTCTCTTTCTTCTTCTTCTGGAATCCCAATTATTCTAATGTTGTTTCATCTTATGGTATCACTTATCTCTCGAATTCTCCCCTCGTGGTCCAGTAGTTGTTTGTCTCTCTTTTGCTCAGCTTCTTTATTCTCTGTCATTTGGTCTTCTATATCACTAATTCTGTCTTCTGCCTCATTTATCCTAGCAGTAAGAGCCTCCATTTTTTATTGCACCTCATCAACAGCTTTTTTTATTTCAACTTGATTAGATTTTAGTTCTTTTATTTCTCCAGAAAGGGCTTTTATTTCTCCTGACAGGGTTTCTCTAATATCTTCCATGCCTTTTTCGAGCCCGGCTAGAACCTTGAGAATCATCGTCCTGAATTCCAGATCTGACATATTACCAATGTCTGTATTGATTAGGTCCCTAGCCTTTGGTCCTGCCTCCTGTACTTTTTTTTGTGGTGAGTTTTTCTGCCTTGTCCTTTTGTCCAGATAAGAATCCGCTGTTCTCCTTGTTAAGTGAACTTGGTCTTGGCTGGATTTCTTGTTGATCTTCTGGGGGAGGGGCCTGTTGTAGTGATTCTCAAGTGTCTCTGCCCCAGGTGGAATTGCACCGCCCTTACCAGGGGCCGGGCTAAGTAATCCTCTCAGGTTCGCTTTCGGGAGCTTTTGTTCCCTGAATGCTTTCCGTAGAGTTCTGCAGGACGGGAATGAAAATGGCGGCCTCCCAATCTCTGGTTCAGAGGAGCCAAGAGCTAGGGGCCCCAGTCTTCAGTGCACCTTCAGAGAAAAGCGTCTAATCACTCCCATATCCCCAGCCTCCGGCCGCGCTTGGAGAAAATCGTGCATAATCAGTCCCATCTCACTGGCTTCTGGGAGCGCTCCGAGCTCACCCAGCCTATGACCAAGCGTCTCTGTCTCTGGCAGAGTCCCATCTGGAGTCTCCAAACCCCGTAGATCCCTGAGCTCTTCCGGGTCGGAGTCTCCCCGGATCTTGTGGGGACCCCTCGCACAGAGCACCGGCCCATGTCACAGGCCACAGCTCTAGGAAACCTCGGCTCTGTCTCCGCAGCCATCTTCCCCACTCTAATATCTGTGAGCTCTGTGACACTCAGACACCCCCGATCTTTCTGTGACCCTGTGGGACCTGAGTCCACGCTGTCCCTGCGAGGTCTTCACCCCAGTTTAGCCTCTGGAGTGATGTCCCTCCCTGGAGCAGACTTTTAAAAGTCCTGATTTTGTGCTCCGGTGTTCCGCCGCTTGCCGGGAGCCGGCCTCTCCCCCTGGGGTCTATCTTCCCATCGCATTGGATTCACTTCTCCGCTGGTCCTACCTTTTAGGAAGTGGTTTTCTGTTTCTAGAATTGTTGTTTTTCTTCTCTTCGATCTCCTGTTGGATTCGTAGGTGTTCGGAATGGTTTGATAGGATACCATGAGAGACTTTTAACTATGGGAAAGAAACTGAGGGCTTCTGGGAGGTGGGGAGTGAGGCGAGGGGGTAGCTGGGGGATGGACATTAAGGAGGGCACATGATGTGATGAGCCCCGGGTGTTATACACAACTGATAAATTATTGACTAAAACATCTGAAACTAATGACATACAATATGTTGGCTAATTGAATTAAAAATAAAAATGTTGGGGCACCTGGGTGGTTCAGTCTTTAAGCGGATGCCTTCAGCTCAGGTCATGATCCCAGGGTACTAGGATTGAGCCCCACATCGGGCTCCCTGCTCAGCAGGAAGCCTGCTTCTCCCTCTCCCACTCCAGCTGCTTATGTTCCCTCTCTCACTCTGTCTCTCTCTGTCAAATGAATAAATAAAATCTTAAAAAAAAAAAAATGTTCCTGCCATCAACATGTTTGCAGTCTGGTTAGGGTCGGTCAGCAGGCACACACATGGCTTTCTACCTCCCTTTCTGCCCCCTTCCCAGATCCCTTCACTGGCTGCTTCCTTTCTCTGCTGCCCACTGTTCAAGTGTGCTAATCTCCTTCTGTGGGGCTCTGCTTTTTCCTGCCTGATCCCATCCACTTTGGTGGCAATGCAGCAAACAAGGCTATGGATTCAACTCTGGAATCAGACCCACTTACCTTGGCTTCACATTTGAACTTCACTGCCAAGCAGCGGTAGGACTTCCGTAAAGAAATGTAGCTTTGGGATGTCTGGGTGGCTCAGTGGGTTAAGCCGCTGTCTTCGGCTCAGGTCATGATCCCAGGGTCTTGGGATCAAGTCCTGCATGGGCTCCTTGCTCGGCAGGAAGCCTGCTTCTCTCTCTGCCTCTGCCTGCCTCTCTGCCTGCTTGTGTGCTCTCTCTCTCTCTCTCTCTCTCCTTCTCTCTGACAAATTAAAAAAAAAAAATTAAAAAAAAAAAAAAGAAATGTAGCTTTGTGCGCCTTTGTACACCTGTCTCTTCAGGTGTAAAATGAGGATAATCATTTCCACCTCCTGCAGTTTTCAGGACACCTGCCTGGAATTAGGCAATGAAGTGCCTTGCCTGGTGTTTGGCCCAGGATATGCACTGAAAAGCAAATGGTGTTAAACTATCAAACGTTTGCTGATGACTTCTAGATCTGTGTCTGAGACTCCAACCTTACTCTTGCATTCCATACCCTATTCCAACAGCTTTGGGGGCATTTCTACCAGGCTCTCTGGTGGACATTTCAAGTGCAGCATATGCAAAACTAGACACATTATCTACCCTAGCAGACTTGTTCCTTTTCCTGTATTCCTGGTTTTGGTCAGTGTTCCACCCTCCCCAAAGTCTACCAAGCCTGAAAACTCTGTCACACTCGACTCCTCCCTCTGCATTACCCACACACCCCATCATCTGAGTCCTCTGATTCGATCTTGGACACATTCCTGAGGGCATTTCCTCCACTCCACTCTGTCAGAACACAGAAGTGAATATCTATTCAAAATTATTGAGGGCAAAGGATTTTTAAGCATTTTGCAAAAGGCAGAAATCATAAAAGGAAAAATGTTTTAAATGTATATATATTAAAAATTACCCGAGGCAAGACAAATGGCAAGTGCAAAGGGAGGAGAAGTTTGCAACTTTTAAGACAGGCAAAAAGGAAATACACTTTATATATAAAAAGCTCATAGATTATTTTAAAACATCCAAATAGATAAAGGGATGGGATATAAATAAGCAAGCACCACACAAGAAAAATGAAAAGCCAGTAGTAACAGGAGCAGGAAAATTAAACAATGAGATACCATTTTCCACTTTTTAAACAGACAAGTATGTTTTAATATTAAAAATACCCAATACTGACAAAAATGCAAACAAAGACATGATCATATGATCGTGTCTATATCGGGGCTATAATTTGAGAAAAAGCTGTTGGAGGGAAATGTGGTTATATGTATCAAAAACCTTAAAAATGCACATGCTCTTTTACTGAATGATGCCATTATATGAATTTATGATAGCAAAATCATTAGAGATTTGTACATATTTTTTATTCTATTTTTAGGAAGAAATCTTACTAGAATCCTTAATGGTAAAGCATACATCTTTACTAGTATATATTCCACTTCACAAATGCATATTATAGTGTTGCTTATCATGGAACAAACTTGGAACTTCTCAAATGTGCATTAGGTTAAATATGATAATGCTATAAATATGTAATGGCTCATCATATAACCTTTATAAAAAGGAGGTGAAAGAAAAATACTGAATGATTTGGAAAGGTGGTTATCATGTTTTTCACAATATTTTAAAACTGGAAAAAGATGATAAATTATTATTATATCCCATTCGGCATATCTATCTAATTTCCATTTTATATATATGTATATATATATACAAGTATGTATATATATATACAAATATATATATGTATATATATACATATATATATGTAATATATGCACCAGAATGGTACAGAAAATTATCTATTTGTTATCAGAGATTATCTTTGGATGATAAGGTAACTGCTTTGCTGTATCACATTTTTTCTTATTTTTCTATGTATTATTTTTACAGGGAACATTATTGATTTCAAAGGAAGAAAAAATTTTTTTTTAATATTTTATTTATTTATTTGTCAGATAGAGAGCACAGGAGCGAGCACAGGCAGACAGAGTGGCAGGCAGAGGCAGAGCGAGAAGCAGGCTCCCCGCTGAGCCAGGAGCCCGATGTGGGACTCCATCCCAGGACGCTGGGATCATGACCTGAGCCAAAGGCAGCCACTTAACCAACTGAGCCACCCAGGCGTCCCAGGAAGAAAAAAAAATTTAAATGAATGTACACTGCACGGGTCTTGGAGCAGGTTGGCCAGCAGCCCCATTCCAGGCTTCAGCCGTCATTGTGTAACAGCGTTTTCTAGGCCTCTCCCCCAGGTGCTGAGAATCATCAGTGTTTTAGGTTTCAGTCTTTTTCCAGTCAACCTTTCTCATCCTGATTCCACTGATCTTATCAGTGCTGAGATGTGATATTTGCCCTCCTCAGGGAACCACGGCCCCATTTCATGGGTGGCACAATCAAGCCCATGCTCCAGAATGTCAGACAGGGTCCCTGCGCTGTCCTGGAACCCCTGCCCCAGCAGCCCAGGCTCAGCTCACAGGGCATTGATGGAAACCGTCCCCACAAGCTCCACTTGCCTGAAAGGAGGCATCGTCTTTCCCGCAAAGAGATGGCCCTCCCAGCCCTTCATAGCCTTCCTGCCCATGTCCTGCTCTTCTACTCAGACATCAATTTGCTGATTCTTCCCCCCACGCCCCTCCCATTCACCCTGTGCTTTCCACTTCAGTCCCTCTTGACATTCCATCAAGTGGCTGCTTCCTCAGGAAATCTCCCTGTGTCTATGTCCCCTTCTGAGACCTGTCACCACTCTGAGATCAATCTTCTTCAGAAATAATTTTTTCCAGTAGGGCACACCTCTACTCACAACCTCTGAACTGATTTTACGTTTGAGAGGAATAAATTCGGTCTTATTTAACCATTCCTGAGTGGTTTTCTGTTCCATGCCACCAAACCAAATCCTAAATGATATACCTCTTGACGTCCAGCAAGGTCCTCTCCTTCCTAGCACACATACATAACAGCAGCTTGTATGTAAACCGTTCCTGGCTCTGAGTCCTACCAGAATTACTTTTGGAGATTTCCTCCCAATCTAGCCTACCGATCATGTATCTTACGAGCACTTTGGCACGGTACTTGCCACGTCACACCCGTGGGCTCTAGACAAGGTCTGCCTTCTTTCAGACCCAGCTGCATTTACTGCCCGGCTCGTGCGGACAGTAAAGGTTTAAATGACAATGGAAAATATGAACCATGTGAGATCATGTCTTACTGCCAACCACTTTGAGCCCTGGATGCAATAAGCTGCTTGGTTTTTTCTACAAAGAACTTACTTGAGCGTTGCTACTGGCATCCACAGTAAGCAAAGGAAGGGAGGGAGTCCCATGACTGCAAGACTAGAAGTTTTAAGGACTGTGTTCTGTATGTAACTCTGCCACCAGCTCTTAGGTCAGCCTGGTCTCTTCACCCCACACCATCAGAACCCCTCTGAATACCTTCTCTAAATTGATGAACTTCTCAAAGACAACTAGACCATTTGCATTAAGAGTCTTGAAAATAGGCATAGGCATAATTATGCAACACACAGTAAATGCCGTTTAAGCTGTTGTTCCTCTTTTAAGACTCCATCCTAAAAAATAATCAGGCTTTCAAAGATTTAAGCACAAGATTTTTAGTAGCAACGTGAGTACCAATCAATAGAAAAAAGACAAGACATATCTACAAAAAGACAAGAGCATATCTACAAAATTTAATATTTGATAGCTATTAAATACCACATTTGTAAAAAATATTTAGTGCCATGTAATGTTTTGGATATTATTTGGAAAGTGCCATGTAATGTTTTGGATATTATTTGGAAAGAAGCAAACTATGAAATTACACACGGAACACATCTATGCTATCATCTGTCCACAAACCTCCTGGGAGCTTCCCAGGTATAATCTGAAACCAGCCCCCAGGCTTAGAGGTCAGGAAGAGAGGAACAGAGGCAGACCACTCCAGGTGGGTAGGTGGCTATTCAAATAAGCAAAGGGAACTTATGTATAAGGCTGGGTCTTAGGTGGTATTGATGAATGGATCCCCACACCTGCCCCCCCACCAAATCTTAGGAGTATACGCAGAGGTCCTAACCAGGCTCAATCAGGTATCCTGTGCAGTTGTTGTCAACAGCGTATCTTAACTATGTCAAGGCTATGCCCCTGGAGCAGCCTCTGAGAGAAAGAAGAGCAAGCAGAACCCTTGGTCCCAGGCTGGGGTGGGGGTTGGGGTAGCCAAGTGGCCAGTGACGTCCCCCAACATCATCCCAATCTTGCAAACATATGTGCATGCTTATACGTATAGCTGGCAGGAACCTTACCAAAATACTTATTTTTATTTACCCTTGGCATTTTGAAATTTCACAGTAATGCACCTTTATTGAAGTCACGAGGTAAGCTCATGCCCTTCATGTTGGCAACAACATTTTTGTAGTATTTCTTTGATAACTTGATTTTTTTAAATCTTTTTGCAGCATCTTGAATTTTCTTTTAATCTGATTCTAAACTGCCATTATTAAAACGTTTTGGGAGGGGGGGCGCCTGGGTGGCTCAGTAGTTTAAGCCTCTGCCTTCGGCTCATGTCATGATCCCAGGGTCCTGGGATCCAGCCCCATATCGGGCTCCCTGCTCAGTGGGAAGCGTGCTTCTCTCTCTCCTGCTCCTCCTGCTTGTGCTCCCACTCTTCCTGTGTCTCCCTCTGTCAAATAAATAAATAAAATCTTTAAAAAAAAAAAAAACAACTTTTTTTCTTAAGTGTTTCATTCTGTTTCTTTATCTTACTTTCTAGAAGACTTGCTCAACTTGCTTTGCCAAGTGTTCCACTGAAAGTTTTTTTTTAGCCACTACTTTTTTTAAATGTGACAGCTTCTGAAAATGTAAATATACACCTTGATCAGTAAGCTCTCTTTGTTGATATGAACAATTTCACAGCAACTTCCAAACATTATTGGAAAATTCACCAGGTCTCCCTACCCTGGCCCCACCACACTGGAAGTGTTGAGCACAGGAAATGTATGATGCCTATAGATTTGCAAGCTCTGACAACCCTTAGCCTCAACAGTAACCGAGGAAGGGGTTTTGTGAAAGATGTAAAAGATGGCCACTGGGGAGTGGGAATTCTTAAACTGCCTTGATCAACACTGGAGGACCATTTCATTGAACTAAGAGCTCACTTTGGGGCAAGCCAAGAGGCAGGGAAAACAAATTGTTTTTGCTGTTTTTTCCCCAGTTACCTAATAGCCCTCTTTATTTCAGAAGTTTGGGCTAAGAAGAACTCAAAGGGAAGAGAAAATGTGGGCAAAGAGGAAAGATGGGAGTGTGCTTTTTTGTTGTTCTTAAAAAAAAAAAAAAAGCAAAAACCTTTTAGCTCTGGTCCCTTTAGACTCCAGTCTACCCATTAGAGGCGCTTGGAAATATGTTTCTTTTGATAAGGGTTTGGATCCAGTTCCCAATGGAGAAGAGATACTTAGGCTAGACAGCTGGGATCACCTCCCCCAGGTTAGGCCCCACAAACTGGCCTCTGTTATAGGGAATTGAGCCACAAGGAGGACCAGAGGCCTCGAAGACATGTCTGTTGGGCTTCTCCAGGCTGGTAAGTCCATGATAAGAAAAAAAAAAGAAAGAAAGAAAAGAGGAAAGGAAAGAAAAGAGAAAAGAGAAGGGAAGAGAAGGGAAGGGAAGGAAAGGGAAGGGAAAGGAAGGGAAAGGAAAGGAAAGGAAAGGAAAGGAAAGGAAAGGAAAGGAAAGG
>ML109609.1:33340-61001 GCA_003697995.1 Taxidea taxus jeffersonii | reverse complement strand
GAAAGGAAAGGAAAGGAAAGGAAAGGAAAGGAAAGGAAAGGAAAGGAGGAAGGGAAAGGGAAGGGAAGGGAAAAGGAAAGGAAGGGAAAGGGAAAGGAAGAGAAAATAAAGGAAAGGGGAGGAAAGGAAAGGAAAAAGAAGGGAAAGGAAGGAAGGGAAGGGAAGAAAAAGGCACCAGCTTCCTGGGCTGTTGGGTACCAGAAGGCTCAGGAAGATCAGGACTACAGGCACTCACAACTCCAGGGCTCAGGGGACTAGTGTTTACAAAGCTGTACAGAGGGAAGAAGGCCTCCTCCGCTTAGTTTAGAGATCCTGGTGAGAGCCACTGCTGAGTGCTTCTTGCTGCTGCTTCCTTCATTCAGTGAAATAATTCTTCAACCAAGCCTTTACTACCGACTTGTTAAAAGTTAAGGTACCCCAAGGTAAACCAATCCCAGCACGTGACCTTGATGAACACACATCCACCAACATTCTCAGCTGTTCTGGGATAAAATCTAAAATCTATGCATCTCCAATGAGCACCTCTTGGCTGTGCGGACAGGAGATCTTTCTGGAGGGCAACAGTTCTATCAGCTGAATGACTCCTTAGTCACTCCACAGCACCTCAGTTTACTCTAAGTTATGTATTGTTATTGTTTTAATAAAAGGTTTTCCAGTTCGTTAATTCTCTTCCACTTAGGAAAACTTTGCATTACAAGAACTTTTCTTGAGCCCTTTTAAAGCAGTCCCTTGGAGAATAACCATCAGAAAGCAAACTCCTGATGCAGCCCCATCGCCACCCCCATCAGGGTCAAGGCCTCTCCAATCCACAGCCTGGTCTTCCAGCTCCTGGTATGCAAGGCTGGCATTCTTTCCTACTGAAACAGACTCCTGAGGCTCAGCCTGGGGGATTAGACAGCCCCTTGCCCTCCAGAGAAAAGGGCCAAATAAATAATAATTGAAGATGAAAGGGATTTTCACAGTTTCAACTGAGGCTAAGAAGATTACATGTATTCTAACCCTAATCACAGTGGTAGCTTTATTGCCACTGGGGTTCACGGTGAGGTCACAAGTCACTGACAGCAAATAGGGGCCTTGGAAGAGCAAGTTATGTATCAATGTGCATTGTCTGGTGTTTGCTAATTAACTAGTGCTGCCTGGCATTTATTATACAGCGAAGTTAGCAGAACTAGGAAAAACAAGATTTGGGACACTTGGGCTGAGAGGCATTACTGAAAAGCCTGTAATTATGGGTCCCAGCAACAGAAGTGACAGCCATCTTGGCTGAGAGAAGGTATGTTTTTATGTAGCCAATCCCCGGGACACACAAGCAGGGAGGCCAATGGGAACTCTTAATTTTGCATTCGTGGCTCTTCAGATGCCACGGAAAAGACAAGTATTTGTTCTCCTCTCAGCTCTACAACTCACCTGCCATGGGACCTTGGGCTGTCCTTGGATCTCTCTGAGCCTCGGATTTTTTAGCAGTAAATGTGATGAATATTATCTGCCCTCCCTCATTGTAAAAATCAAACTGGATAAATGACTGAGCAATTATTTAGGAAATTAAAGAGATTACTATACAAAAGGTGTTATGATTTTTCAGTACTCCTGTTGCCCACAGTATAAAATGGAAGGAATTCTGCTATAAGACTAAATATTAATATTCTACTCTAAGACATTTATTATAGGGTAAGAAAACTTTATTGTCCAGGCTATTAAACTAAAAGACCAAAAGAATTCAGCCTCCAGAAAACATCACTGAACACGGCCAACTAGAAAACCCCTCTAACCCCCCTAAAAGTCTGTGACCCGTGCTGCTGTTGCTTCGAGCAGACCTGAGTTCAAACTGTGGCTCTCCGACTCATTATCTGTATGATCTTGGGGAAGTCACTTGGCAATGGGTCTTGGAGCTTTTGTGTCTGTATCCACTATGTAAGGCAAGCCCATTCTTCTTTATGGCTGAATCATACCATTATCCCCTTTTGTTTCTGAGGGAACTCAGGCTGAGAGGCTAAGTTCCTCCTCCAAAGCAACACTAGGTATAAATACTTGCATTGGGATTTAAACCCAGAACAGTCCAGGTCTGACATATTCATGCTTACCGTGAAGCAATGATGCATAATCAAAAGTTCAGAGCACATGGTAGATACTTGCTAAGTGCAGGCATAGTGTACTGGTTATGGGTGGGGGCCCAGGAGCCAGATTGCCTGGCTTCACTCTGGCCCTGCCATTCATCTGCTGCGTGACCAAGAGCAGGATACTTAATCTCTCTGCCTCAGTTTCTTCTCCTGTAAAATGGAGATAAAAGTAGTATAACTTCATCAGGCTGAGTACTGAGTTAATGCATATAAATGTTTACAGTAAATTTTTTTAAAAATGCAATCATTGTTTGTGGTGCCTGGGTGGCTCAGTCAGTTAAACTTCTGACTCTTGATCTTGGCTCAGGTCATGATCTCAAGGTCCTGGGATTCAAACACGGGTGGGATACCCCATCTGCACCTGCCTTGAGCCCCAGGATCAACCAGCCCCACCCCCAGCCCAGTGTCAAACCCTGTGTGGCCCTCTGCACTCAGCAGGAAGTCTGTTTGAGGATTCTCTCCTCCCATCTCCCTCCATTCTCTCCCTCTATCTCCCTCCTCTACTCATACACACTCTCTCTCAAATAAATAAATCTTTTAAAAACTATATAGTCATTGCTTAATAGCAGTAGTTTTCTGAACTTCTTTTCACCAATCTGTACTATACATGTGTTATTATTCTCCACTTTATGAAGGAGCAAAATGTGGTCACTCACCACACTGAGACATATAGGGATTATTTTTATTTTTTTTAAATTATGCATTCATATGAGTACATTTTCAAGAAGTGTGGAAAATACAGAAAGTAAAAAACTAAATCATTCACAATTTCTTCAGCTAATAATCACTGCCAACATTTTATTGCATTGTATTTTGTTACTTATTTCTATGTTTATTTCTCTGGAATGTACTTATGTGTAGATATGTAAATACAGTTATAACAATATCATACAAGTATCTTGATTTCTTAATTCTAATTGTTTACACAATGGGGATTTCCTTTGTTTTAAGCATTGTGAAATGTATTTTTTCCAAACAGTTGTCATCCATTGTCCCTTAAAAGCATATTTAAGATAACAAGCAGGAAATTATCAGTTTTGAACCCAAATAAAGCTTTCTGGTTATAACATCACTACAGTTAGTGAGATTTTCCTATTTTAACCCCATATGTATGAAGTGATATATCACAGGAAATGCTAAGAAAATATCATTTCTGTTTTCAAAAGATAATAAAACATCTGTGGGTTTTTGTTTTATTTTTTTCCCCAAAGTGAAATAGGGGGTAATAAAAATAGTCTTCTTGAGCTATATAAATTATCTTTCAGATATTTTGGGAGTTCATCCAAAATGCAAATTTCACAAAAAAAATCAATGTGGTCTTTGAACATAATTTTTAGCATTTGCAAATTTGCTCTATCTAATTATACTCAGCACTTAGCACTTCTTATCTTGAGAGCATCAAAGCATTTTACACATCTTAATAAAGACTCAAAGCTTTTTTTAATTAAAGATTTAATCTGGAGTGATATGCAACAAAGAAAATCTATAAAAATATCCTTTATATGATGCTACATGTAATATATGGTTAGAATCAATTTCTAGAACATTAAAATAAAGGCTCTATTTCAAAATAAATACTATAGCAAATGGAATCAAACAAACCCCCTTATTGTCATTTTTTATCTATGATAATTACTACCAAAATGAAAGATTCAAATAGTAACTCTTTGTCAAGTATAGTCAATTAGGTAAATAAATAGATTTTAAAAACTTTACTAAATCCTCATGCTTTTCCATCTCACATATTAAAATATTTGCAATATTTCAGGTACTTTTGAAAGAAGATATAATTTTTATTTTTATTACCATGGTTTAAAGTTTGATACATACTTATATTATCTACTTTATTGGTCATATTTTTAGGTCTTTTTAGTCTTGCTATTTTTGTCCTTTTGATCTGCCTTGAATTACAAAAGGTATATATTTTTTTCTTTTGCAAAAGGTATATTAAAAGCATCTCTCTTCACAAAAATAAATACAAAAATAATAAATAAATAAATACAAATAAAATGTTTCCACTGTTGAACTGACAATCTTGCATCACTGCACGCAAACATCAATTCTCAGCTGCTCCTCCAGAGTCCCCTGGGTGCCAACCCTAGTCCCCCTGTGGGGTCCCATGTCCACTCCAACAAGACAAAAGGAGCTATCATGAACCAGGAGAAACTCACCAAATCACAAGTACAGGTGGTGGGAAGGGAACCACTCACCCAAAGAAGTTGGTTCATAGACCAGCTATGGCAGGTGATAAAAAACTTCAGTTCTTCCTAAAGAACTTAGGGGGAAATGATATTTCTTGGTATTGAAGGAGGGAACAGGTTCCCAAACCAAGGAACAGGATCCCTCTTCACAACCATAAAGTTTGGGCATCCCTCACAGGAAGGCTTTCACCATTCCAGACCATGCTGAGACAGAGCCCCTAACACATGACACCCAGTGTCCCCATGGTTGGTGTAGACGGTCTGGCCAGTTTCAGAAGACTGGCGGAAGCTCTGCCAGGTCTGTGAATTGTTTGGAAAAGCACCATTTGCTACCAGAGAGGGGAGGAGGGTGAAGTTCCAGATCTTGTGGAGAATTTTTTTTTTTAAGATTTTATTTATTTATTTGACACAGAGAGAGAGAGGTCACAAGTAGGCAGAGCAGCAGGCAGAGATAGAGGGGGAAGCAGGCTCCCCACCGAGCAGGGAGCCCGACGTGGGGCTGGATCCCAGGACCCTGAGATCACGACTCCAGCTGAAGGCAGAGGCCCAACCCACTGAGCCACCCAGAATTTTGATGAAGCTCCCAAAAACAGAGCAAACCGAACTGAGTCAACTTCTGAAGAAGATAAAACTTGAAGTTACTGGGAGCTGCTGTTTTATAGTAGAATGCTTTTTAAAATATTGTTCATGGATCTGAGAAAATCTAGATCTCTAATATATTTTTTGGAATTTTAATTTTTTAATTATTTTATTATTTTTATTAACATATAATGTATCATTTGCCCCAGGGGTACAGGTCTGTGAATCATCAAGCTTACACATTTCACAGCTCTCACCATAGCACATATCCTCCTCAATGTCCATAATTGATCTCTAATATTTTTAAGCCCTAGCCCCTTGAACACTGTAGCTCTTTCTAGTTTGGGCTTATATGCACTTAATTCTTTGCAGGTAATTAAACTAAAGAAGCCTGGGTGTTTTGTTTTAAAGATTTTATTTATTTGACAGAGAGAGAGAGAGAGAGCATGAGAAGAGTGAGCAGCAGGCAGTGAGAGAGGGGGAAGCAGGCTCCCTCCTAAGCAGGGAGTCTGATGTGGGGCTCAATCCCAGGACCTTGGGATCATGACCTGAGCCAAAGGCAAATGCTTAGGCAACTGAGCCACCCAGACACCCCAAGGGAATGAAGTTTGAAACAAAATTAATTAAATTTTTTGCCTAGTAATACATACATACGTACATAAAATCTTTTCCCCTGTCATTTTTTAAAAAATAGTTTCCAGCCCTCTGTCATTACTAGTTCGGATGTCTAATTGCTCTTTCTCAGCAACACCTGTAAGATACGCCTGAAAAGTTGCACTGGCCAGCCTCCCAGTTGGACAGTGATAGGTACTTCTAGTGTCAGAAAAGGAAACTATGCAGTGTTCTAGGAAGGGAAGAACATACAGATCTCATAGAGTATTTTTATTTATATCCTTGATTAGATTGTTCAAAGAATACATAATCTGGAGCATTTGTGCTAAGGAGTATCTGTAAGAATTTCAATGTAATCTTAGAGAATGACAATTAGTATGTTTACCCGGAAAGGAAGTTACGCAATTAGGAAGCCGGCAAGGAAGGAAAGAAAATAGAAAATGACATGGGATAATGCTCTTCTATTATGTGGGAGTAATATAGGCATTTGGTGCTCATAAAGGAACAATTTGGCAGAAATTGGCTAGCCATTCACCAAAACCATTTCCTGTTTTTCCCTGAGATTATAGTTTGACTAATTTCCACTGGACTTTCAGTCAGATATAACCATGTAGCCCACGTCTGGTTAAACTAATGTCACAGACATGAACAACTTTTAGACTTGACTCATAAAATTACCTACACATAATCCTTCAGTTCCTTCTCTTCCCACGGCTTGGTGGTAAACAGCGCAGAGATCTTGCAAGCTGTATGTTGAAAATGGAGGAGCCATGGCACTTCAGCTTCTACCTGGAATGGAGTAAAGGGATCAGATTTCCCTTCCTTCCTGAAACAACAATGAACTGGACAATATATTTAAAACAATGGTTTACAAGGCATTGGACATCTGGCAATGAGGGACAGTGATCCCTGAGAGACAGCCAACAGGTAAGCTTTCCAACGGCCTCAAGAGTTTCCAGGATATGGCTCAGGGAGTGGGAAACCAGAGAGGACCCAGCACACTTGTCTGAACTGAGAAGTCAGAGATGGGAGTCAGGACACCCAGGCAGCCAGAGTTCACAGGATAGAGTACTATAAAAGAAAAAGCTTTCCAGAGAAAGAGAACATAAGATATATGCAAAAGGTACACCCTTTAGTGTTCAGCAAAATACTCGTCGCAAACGTGTTTGAGGAAACTGTCTAAGGCTGGAAAAAGAATGTTCTAGAGGAAATAGTACCCAGAGATCACACAGGGCTAGAAAGGTCTTCTTATCAGCTAAGCTGGAAACCTCATAATTTATGGACTGCTGGGGGAAGTTTTTACAACTAAGATTCTCTCTCTCCCTCTCCTGCTGCCCTTCCCCCCACCCCACACACATGCTTACTCACTCTCTAAACAAATTAATAACATCTTTAAGAAAACTCTTACAAGGATTACAACTTTCTACCTTTAATTATAATCAATCACATGCATATAATATGCTAAGAATACAACTACAGAGACAGCCAAGGATTGGAAGATTGTGAATCAAAACTCCTAGAGGACAGAAGGGAGATAGAACTTTTTGGTCAACAAAGGAAAAGTTTGTCCCATTACAATGAGTTCCAGGAATATCTCTGTTTTGAGTGGAAAGTACTTAGGTACCATATGTTACTATGCCACTTCTTCTTTTCTCAAGACAAGAAATAACATGAATTCTTGAGCATACAGTGTTATATCCAACAATGACCAAGAGTGAGAAAATGTTCTGATGAATGCAGTACCCAAAGAGGAAAGTTCCCCAGACATTTTCAAGATCTAACAGTGAAGTCCCATGACATCTGGGAGATCAAACATAGGAGTAAATGAATCATCTAGAGAACCAAATTAAACATCAATTCTGCCACTAATTCAAGTCTCCTGGTTTACTTTGGTGTTTCTATCATTTTGGTACTATGTGATGGCTGAAAGTTGTCATAAAGTCATATTAGTAGGTCATGGTGAACTCCTACTGAGCAGAACAGTCAGTTCTGGGCGGGTCACTTGTTCACACCTATGAACTTGTACAAGTTCACTGGCAGTACGTAAGATAGTAAATGTACAACGGAGGAACTTTTATGAATGGTCCTTTAAATTTTTCAATACTGTATTTTATAATGAACCATTAATCAAAGTGGCCTACCAAAATAATGTTTTGGTAGTGACAAAAATGTTTTTACTAAAAATGAAATTAAAATGATCGTGATCATGAAAAATAACCAAAGAATAGTCTGGGCACTTCAAAAGAACAAAACCAAGTACACACAAAAGTAAAGCATGAAACAAGCCAATGTATGTTTGTACTATTAAATTCAAAACTGTATTTAAATTTCAGTGATATCATCTATCACATTTCTTTTTTTTAAGATTTTATTTATTTATTTTTAGAGGGAATGTGAGCTCACAAGAGAGTTGGGGGAGGAGCAGAGCAGAGACATAGGGAAAGGGATAGAGAATCTGATGCAGACTGGATCCCACGACTATGAGATCATGACCTGAGCCAATATCAAAAGTCAGATGCTTAACTGACTGAGCCACCCAGGTGCCCCTCATCTATCACATTTAATTAATACTCCAACTCTAACTAAATAAATCCTAGATTTATATACCTAATTTATATATGTATTTTGATTTTTTAGTTCTAAAAGAGCTAGTGAGTTTATGCCCACTCTTATCCTTACACATATTTTAGTAACATCATATAAAAATAAGTTAAATTAACACTAGAAATCCATGGAAATGTTTTCATTTTAAGCAACCAACGTCTATATTTTACTCAAGTTTGAGAAACAATCTTATATAAAACTTTTTCTTAATTAAACATGCAGAGGGCAAGCTCTACATTTCAGAAATTCTCAAGCTTGATAGGTAAAGTACCAGAAGAAATGAGATCAAGATGAAAAAGGCACAAGAAATTCTTCACACCTCAGACAATTCTTTTTTTTTTTTAAAGATTTTATTTATTTATTTGACATAGAGAGACAGAGATCACAAGTAGGCAGAGAGGCAGGCAGAGAGAGGGGAAGAAGCAGGCCCCCTGCCGAGCAGAGAGCCCGATGCGGGGCTCGATCCCAGGACCCTGAGACCATGACCTGAGCCTAAGGCAGAGGCTTAACCCACTGAGCCACACAGGTGCCCCTGACAATTAATATTTAAAAACCCTCCATGAGTGAAGACATTATACCTTTTGTTCTACCCTGGACTTTAAATGCCTAAGAAAGTTTTCATGCCTGATTCACCATTATCTTACACTCTAACTTATTTAATACGTGTTTATTTAAATAAATACACTCCAGAATTGGTCAGAATTAAGGAAGTGATAAGTCAGTCCATGACCACACATATTTCAAGTCAACAAAATTTATTGATTATGTGCTGAGAGCAGTTACTAAGCCAGGTGCTGTGGATGGATGAAAATAATATAGTATATCCTCATGAATAATCACTGAGAGATAGACATAGAAACTGAAAGCAGTATGGAAAAATTAAGATATATATTATAATTTATATATTTGTTTTAATATAAAATATGTATTACATGTTAAATTATGTATATGCATCCAGAAAATGTTCAGAGGATGCAATAATTCACTTCAGAATGGTAGCAGTACAGGGAGGAGAGTTAGGGAAACACGTACAGAAGAGACAGACTCAGTTTTAAAAGCTGAAAGGACTTTTTTTTTTTTTTTTTAAATATTTATTTATTAGAGAGAGAGAGAGCACAAGCTCAGGCAGACAGAGTGGTAGGCAGAGGCAGAGGGAGAAGCAGGCTCCCTGCTGAGCAAGGAGCCCGATGCGGGACTCGATCCCAGGACGCTGGGATCATGACCTGAGCCGAAGGCAGCCGATTAACCAACTGAGCCACCCAGGCGTCCCTGAAAGGACTTTCTTAAATGGTATAGAGTATGAAGATCCTTCTAGGCAGAAGGAGCGTACATGCCCTGGGAACACAAGGGTCAGATTTTTAAAAATTTAATCGTATGGAATGGTAAATTGTGTGACAGAATAAACTTCCTAGAAAAATGATACATTATGTTTACTCAGATTGAAAACCATATTTGAATTTACTTGGTCAAATATCCTATACCTGATTTCTTCCTGAAACCAAAGAAGAGAAAAATTATATTTTAAAATGTTTATAAACTCTGGACATTAAGGTTTTATACTTCATCTGGCGTATGAGTCGGGGTTCTCCAGAGAACTGGTAGGAGATGCCCACACAGATGACATACAGACAGGCAGGCAGACAGACAGACAGATAATTATAGGAATTGGCTCATGTGATTAGGGAGGTTCTGCTGTCTGCAAGCTGGAGACCCAGGAAAGCTGGTTATATAATTCAGTCTGAGTCTGAGGTCTGAGAACCAGGGACACTGATGGTGTAAAACATACTATGAGAGAGTGGAGCCAAACTAACTTTCCAATCATTGACTCATTGATTAAGTGTCTTTGAAATTACTCAGCAAAACTTTAAACCAACTGCTTTGAAATGGAGATAAATATATTTTAATAGTAAGGAAAAACAGTCTTACTAAAAAGTAATACCTGGGAAATACAAGGTTTTATTAATCATGACAGTCAGAGATATTCTTTTAGCTCTAAAAACCGAACTATGAGCCTGAGAACTTGCAAATATAAAGACTTGCAAGCGATAATCAAAAGAGATCGAGGCTGAAGAGTGGGGCATGGCTCATTCAGCTTCTTCCGTGAGTCAGCACAAGTTCCTTGCCCTCACTGGGGTTGTCTTCCCACCCTTGTGTCTTTTGTGTCTCACCCTGATGGCTTCCCCATAGGAAGACCCGGTCTGTTTGTCTCCATTCCAGTTCTCACCTACTACTCAATCTTCTCTCAACCCAACATTCAAAGCCCCACTTCTGTCATCAGCCCCGAAGCCCTTTAAAACGAACACCATTGTGTTTTTATTTCTGTTCCCATCAGTCAACTCCCGAAGTTCAGGACTCCCAGATCATTCCGTCTCCTGCTTGTAGCCCTGAATCCCCTACTGTGATCCTGCTTCTTATCTAGGCCTTAGCATTTGAAATCTTTCCACCATGTTCTCAGGAACTCATCCATTATGTCATCCACAAAGTCCTCCACTTCATCCCAGTATCTCTCAATAGTGACTTTTGCTAGAAACTGACTTCTGGAACCTGACTTTTGCTAAAGATCCTGCCTTCCCCATAGGTGTCTAACATCCACACCTTAAGATATTAACACATGGTTAGTAGTTGAGAGAAAAGATCAGTCCACAGGGAGACTTCCAGAATGGTTTCCTTCAACCTCCAGATAAATGAGCTTTGGTGACCCTATAATTATCATAGGAGACACTATCTAACTTTCCTATGCTTTTTATGCTGCAACTGTAACAGAACAGACTACTGAGAATCTTTTGAGTTATAATCTCATTTCACATTTCTCTGTGATTAAGAAAGGAGATCTTTGGTGTGGTCCAGAGTCTAGGTTTGTGCTTACTTCCAGAGGTTTGAATGCTGACCCTTCAGTCTCCTACTTATGTGACTCTGTGTAAGATTCCCAACCCTTTGCAGCCTGAATTGTTTTATTTTTATAATGTAGAAGATAATATCTTTGAGAGTCTGAAAATTCAATGAGAAAATTTACATGAAAATAACTGAATAAAAACCATGTGCTCAAAAATGACATATGTTCTCTTTTGGACTTATATGTCTGAGAAGCCTTTGTTTAGAAGAAGAATGTCTATAACTTCAGCTTTGGGTATACTATCTCGATAGCTCTTACAAAAATAAGTAATATAAAGGGAAATCATCCTATTTTTAGATTTTTCCACATTATAATTTTTAAAAACCCTTCACATTTGTATATTGTTTTTCATTATCCAAAGACTTTTCATATATATTATATTCACAACTCTGCAAATATTAATTCATGTTTCTAGATGGAGACTGAATTTCAAAGAAATCCTTCTACGTGGCTCCTCAATGAAAATGATCTGTTTCGATAAACTATGTTTGCTGATTTTCTCTCAAAATATAAGAAATTCCCAAATTCAAGAGAGGGTTCATAAAACTGGGGAATATTTAATAAAACAAAAGGTAGTTAACTTCCAAAAATTAATAGAATAAAGGATCTCTACTTTCAAATGTAGTAAGCTGGGTCACACCTATATTCCCACTGGGTTTAAACCATTAAGCCTAGAAAAAGTCAGATAAATTATACAAATCCTAATTTTGAAGAGATCAAAATGCTGTGGGAACACAGACTAGATTAAAATCTCGGAGAAGGTTATGTCCTAGGTAAGTGAGCTGAAGATCTCCAGTCATTGTTTCCCACTAAGGGCATTGCCTTATTCTGACCCCAGGCTGAGGATTAGGAGTGGCCCAGGCCTACAACCTCTTCTGGGGAAGGAAAAATCCAAAGCTGTTAACAACCATGCCAGGCTGGTGTAAAACAAGTTGGAAACTTGAGGGACCTCAAAATCTCCAATGATTCTGCTCCTAATCTCCAATGCATTGGCAGTAGGGGCAGGGTGTGGGGGGTGGGGAGTGGATTTCCACACCACCAATTCTTTAGTCCTAGCTGGGTGTCCTACAATTCAACTCAATTCTGACATTATCTACTATCTACTGGGAGACAGCACTAGATTCCACAGGATAAGGGTACGGTTCTACAAGATTCCCCACCCTACTTCAGATGCCAGTTGAAAGCCCCAGTTGTCACCTATGCCTTTGGCCAACTGGCTATATAAAGAGTAGAGGTTCCCACCATTCCCTCCATGGGTTCAATTAAGTTTCTCGAATGGCTCACAGAACTCAGAGAAACATTTTATTTATCAAATCATTAGTTTATTATAAAAAGATGTAACTCGGGAATAGCCAGATAGAATAGATACACAGGGCAAAGTATAGGGAAAGGACACAGCTTCCATGTCCCCTCCAAGCACACCACTCCCCCCACATCTCCACATGTCTCCCAGTGGAACCTCTCCAAACCCCATACTTTCATGTTCTCATGGAGGCTACAACACATAGGCTAAGATTAAATCATTGAACATTGGTAACTTAACTCAATCTTCAACCCCTCTCCCCTCACTGGCAGATTGGGTTAGAACTGAAAGTTTCAACCCTCAAATCACATGCAACCAGCCCCTCTCCCATCCTCATCTTTAGGTGCTTTCTAAGTAACATTTTAACGTAACAAAAGATATCTTTCTCTCTCTAGGCATTTAGAAAATTCTAAGGATTCTAAGAGCTCTTATGCCTGAAACTGGGACAAAAACCAAATATATATCTCTTATTATCAATCACAATGTCACAAAAGCCCTCATAAAATAGTTCCTGAACTGGGACTGCACAGAGGCTGGGAGTTACACAAAAGACTCTAGAAGGGGATGTTAAAATGCCCTTAGTCTCAGGGTGATGAGCATATAGCCTGGTGGGATAAGATCGGCCTCAAGCACACAGCCTGCCTCTCCTCAGAGACATTTTACCAGATTGTGAAGCTGTATGAGGTAGGAGGCCCCAAAGCTATGCAGAAACCTCTGAAGAACATAGTTGGTTTTCCCATGGTTTTTCAGTACCAAAGAGACAAAGGCTTGCCAATCTCTCAGTGTAAACCCTAGGATTTAGGATTGCTACATGTCCTTGGTGAATTGTCCTCTTTATTACTACACGATGGCATTCTCCCCCACTGGTAATATTCCACCTTCTAAAGTTCACTTTGTGTGAATTACTATAATCACATGAGTTCTTTTGATTAGTTTTAGGCACAAAAGTACACATCTCCTTCACCCATAGCAGTTCCTCTCATATTTTGATAATATGGTAGTGTACTTTCAGTTTATGAAGTGATCAAAAAGCCTTCACATTGTATGCTGAATATCCAGCATGGTTATGTGAGCCGGCCATGCCATGAAAGGCATGAAGTAGGGTGTGACTCTCCTGTCCTTTCACATACGCTCTCAACATGCTCTTTGCAGAGACCTACACGAGCAGTGAGTTTCCCACACTCACAGCAGTATCTCAGGCACACTCAGGAAGATGCCTGGAAATTCTCAGTGTGCTACGTTCTAATTCTGTTTCTTTCCCAGTCAGAATGCAATTGAGTGTGACGTGACATTTAGTCAATCCGTTCTCATTTATTTTTTAAAGTACCTCGGTCCTTGGAAATTTTACTTACTGTTAACCTAAATGCATGCCAAATGGTAATTTTCTCGGTATCGGTTGAGGGCAAACTTGTAGCTAAGACCAAACAACGTAGGCCAGTCCCCGCTCTCCCAAAATTCCACAGGGATGATAGGCCATCTAAGCACATTCTTCAAAGAAGGTGACTAATGAGCCACCTCCTGAGGTGAGATTAAAGGATGACAGAAATTTGGAAGGAACATATCCAAGGTTGTTAAGATACTTTCTCCCCACTACTCACTCCCAGACAAAAGAGAAGGTGTGTTCTCCCTATTTCGGGTCTATTGAGAAAGGTTGTGAGAAGACCACTTAGGCAACTTGATAAACATCCCTTGGAATTTGGGAACTGATGTCAAAGAAATCTGAACTGGGCAGGCTAGTGACTACTGTCTGAGGGTCAGAGTGAAAAGTGGTACCCAGGGCAGGAAGCAGCTGAGTTTCCAGTGATGATGGGGGAGATATGTATTTGTTAAGGACTCAAGGAGGATTACGTAGTAGGGAGCCAACCTGGAGAGCACTCTGAAACAGACTCTGTCCAACAATCAGCCGCATTATACATGTGTTTACTAGGTTCATAAGAAAAGGGTAGAAGTCATGAGTAGACAGCCAAGAGGGAGACACTACCAACATCAAGGGTATGAAAATCAAATGTTTCCAACTAGAAATCTCCCAAGAAGCCACAAATGTACCTCATGACAGGGGAAAAAGGAAAATCACTGACCATCCACCACACCCAGAGACCACTAGCTCCAGATCACAAGCATACAAGTGAAGCATGACATTTCCTGGATCTGACCTCTTTGTGTTTTCCTTATACCGATCCTAGAGAATTCAGAATCTCATCTAGTAAAAAGAAGCTTATCATGGTTTCCTACCCCAAAACTGGCTTCCCAGCACAATGTTCGTTGGAGAAAAGGAAAACTTCAGTTTCCAAGGGATTTCATAGTTTCATTTTCTTAGAATGGACATTTTAATTATGAGACTGAGATTTTTCTTGCAATTAAAGTGATGTTTAAATACCTGGGAGTGACTGGCACTGTCTTAGTACCTGATCTGTTTTTCACAGGCAGCAAAGGAAGGAAGAGCTTCCAGGAGGTTGAATTGGTATGGGTTGTGAGGAGATGGTTGTTCTTTCTGCCAGCCTCCTGTCACAGAAATGCTATGTGCAGATCAATTCCATTTCCTCTTCCAGGGAAACACAGGAAAAGTAATTTCCCAGCTTTCACTGTATCTGGGTTGGGGTCGTGTGACTGAAATCTGGGCGGTAACTGCCCAGTAAAAAGGGACTGGAGATTCCCATTACGTAGCTCTGGCTATTAACCACCCCAAAGATTCTTACCTAATTTTCTCTGACCTTACGACCATAGATGATGGAAATCATGCTGCATGATGGGAAGTCAATATCCCTAAGTCACTACTCGGAAGGCAGTACTACCCCCCCACCCCCAGCAAATCACCTGACCCTCTGCAGACTGTTACATGTGCAGAAAATAAACCTTTATTGTTTTAATCTGCTGCGATTTGTTTTCCTCAGCAGCTAGAGTTAATTACCCTGATGAACACACAGCCTAACTCTCTTTCTGACAATATTAGCAATTATATGCATCATACCCACAACTGATGGTGATTAATCAGTGAGTGGTAAGACTAAGTAGAGAGTGATTTCCTTGGAGAACCAGAGGTCTCCTTCTAAAGCCTGAAGAGAACATAGAATCATAGAAACCTGCCCTTTAGTGGACAGGCTACCAGGACAGCATCACAAGGCTGTGGTGTGGAGAGGTGAGTAGGGTATCTATCTGAGGTCCACAGGAATGGTGAAGGCCAGCTGGGAATTTAAACCCTATTCAACTTAAACCAAGGTCAACTCCTGGTTTCTTAGTGGGAAGATGAAACTATGACTTTTGGTTGGATTAGTCAGAGAAACATTTGGTTACACACAAATTTGAGCTTGTCCTGGAGAGGTAGGTGGGATATAATCAGACAGAAAAGAACAGAGAGGGTGCCTGTGGAAGGAAGCACAAAAAAGGGTACAGGGGCACTTGGGAGGGGCAGTCAGTCAGGCGTCTAACTCTTGATATCAGCTCAGGTCATGATCTCGGGGTTGTGGGATGGAGCCCAACATTGGGCTCTGTGCTCAGTGGGGAGTCTGCTTGAGATTCTTTCCCGCTCCCCCTCTACCTTTCTCCATGTCTTTTCTCTCTAAAAATAAATAAATAAAATCTTTTTTTTTTTTTAAAAGAACCAAAAAGGTGAAAAGGGATAGAGGAGAATTTTAAATAATGGGTTTGTAACATAGCATAACTATTAGACGATTCCCAGGGATAATGTATTAAGAGCTTACCATATGCCAGTTATTGTACTAGGTGCTTTGTATCTCATTTAATTCAAAGTCCAGAGAAGTATGTATACTACAGTCCCATTTTACAAATGAGAATGCAGAAGCATATGGAAAGGACCTACCTCAAGTAGGTAAGTGTAACATCAGAATTCAGACTTGAGGAGTCTGACTCTAGTAAATGCTCTTATCCACCATATTGTATAAGGAGAAGTGGAAAGACCTCTAACTTCAAAATCATCATCAACTTGACTTGAATCCTCTCTCTGTCATATGAAATATTGTGCACTTGAAACTTTCTGAGTCTAAATATACATTCTTTTTTTTTTTTTTTGAAAAATGAAGGTAATACCACCTACCTACATTCATTCATCCATTCCTTCATTTTTAATTAAAGAGCTCTCCAAGGTTAAGGGGTAACTTGCCCAGTACCCAGAGCACAATGAAGTGGCTCAGTACATAGTTGCTCTTAAAATAGTGCAACATAGTATGCCATGGGGAGAAGATTATGCATTTAAATTTCAGATATTTTGATTCTGCGTCTAGATGATAGAGGTGGGCCTGGCTAGAAAATGCCCAGGAGATAGTTGTCATTCAAGTGGCACCGCCTGGTAACATTGACAGATACAGGACTGGAGCTTGGGGTAAATGTGAGCTTTGAAACAATAGCCACGTGTATAATGTGCTAATTGAGTTCCTAACAGTGAATGAGATTTGTGAGAAAGAAGTGTAAAGTGGGAACAGTGGCTGTTACATTGTGGGAGATGAAATGAATCCAGGAAGGAATGATGAGGGAAATTGCAACTTTAGTTAGGTTTAATTAGAAAAGAGCTTACATATCTTAAAGATAAAGGGGCTAACAGAATTCTCTCTTACTTGGAATATCTAAGTGTCATAGATGAAAAGATTGCTGAAGACGAAGTATTTGTCAACATCTACAATGTGTATTCACATATGGATAACATTTTTAATTACATTTTTAAATTTAAAAAAATGCCTATTTCCCTGAAAATAATTGATAAATTAGAAGTGTTCATATTCATTCTTACATGCTATCATGATTGCATCTTAAACAGCTTCTTCTGTTTCCACTGGACTTTTTCAAAATAACAAAAAGAAAAATAGTCCTTTCCCACGAAGAGTTTAAATCCTTCTAATCTCTTCAATTCCTAATCTCTACTGCACTTTTTTCAAAGTAACCTTTCTGTTCTTTATTCCACAACCAAATATTTGGGGAGTCCCTACCACATGCAATGCACTGGGCTAGGCTTCCTGGGGATTAAAAAAAAAATGTAAAAAGAGTCAACTATCTTTAAGGACTGTATATTTCAGAGAGGAAAATAAAAAAGATATTTATAGGGAAACTGTGTGTAAAAATCACCACAAAACAGGGGTTAATGTTCATGCCTTGGGGGGGAAAAACTTCATAGGGGTTCAGGAGAGATCCTGTAGAGACACAGGACCAGGGTAGTTGGAAGTGAGATGTGAGGAAAGGGAACACTTCCAGAGAATTTGAGTAATTATAAAAAATTAAATTTCAAATTTTTATTTTTCTTGCTTACACAAAGCTACCACACCATACTGATGTGTCCCATTAACAAATATCAAACTTATATATTTCCTCTTCCTTTTGACTTGAAACATTTTTTACTTAGCCATACTGAGCACACTAGCTTATATAAAAAATTTAAAACAACTCGTAATTTTCCATAATCATCCTACTGTTCGGAATATACCTACTCAGGTATAATTCTAACGTTCACACAAATAGGAGAAGGAATTTATCTTTTTTTTTTTTAAGATTTTATTTATTTATCTGACAGATCACAAGTAGGCAGAGAGGCAGGCAGAGATAGAGGGGGAAGCAGGATCCCCACCGAGCAGACAGCCCCACTCAGGGCTCGATCCCAGGACCCTGAGATCATGACCTGAGCTGAAGGCAGAGGCTTTAACCCACTGAGCCACCCAGGCGCCCCAGGAAATTATCTTTTGATTTGCCCAATCTGCCACCCACTCAGAAGGCAGGAAAATAGCCTTTTACTGCAAATCTGTTGACCATGTAAACCTAACCCAATCAAGATAGAAGAACTAATTTAGTTTCTAGTAATATATGTATGGTGCTTTCTGGATTGCTATCTATTAAGTAAATTAAGGTTTCATCAAATGACTAATACAATTCAAGGACAGAACAGTCCTCAGAATTTTGGAGCAAAACATCCTTTCTCTTTGAAAACCGTCATGGATTTTTAAGTTTATTAGGAAGGACATGTATTAGAGGGAAAACATCCCTGCATCCAGAGTTTACTAAATCCTAGCTGAAACTTCCTTCATAAAGTATCAGCTCACTACCATAACTGTCACTTCTTACAAGAAAAGTTTTAAGAAATTTCTATCTACCATGTCTTGCATTATCATTCCTATAGATCTTCATAATAAGTGTTGTGAACAAGAAATAATCATTTATTGGATAAGAGAGGCAGACTTCATATCACTGAAAAAAAAAAGTAACCACCCCTTGAAGTTCAGTCATATTTAAATGACTTTAAATGACATCACAGAACTTGTGATGTATCAGATACTGAGATAAACAGTTTATCACAAACCTCAAGTCTGTAGAAATAGTGGTATAATGAAAAGGGTTAATGTTTGAGAGTCGGATAGGTTGGAGCTCAAAACTGACTCTTAACTATCTGGGTACCTTGAACAAGTTGCATATCCCCTCCCTTTTTTTTAAGATTCTATTTATTTATTTGACAGAGATCACAAGTAGGTAGAGAGGCAGAAAGAGGGGAGGGGAGAAGCAGGCTCCCCGATGAGCAGAGAGCCCAGTTCAGGTCTCTATCCCAGGACCCTGAGATCATGACCTGAGCTGAAGGCAGAGGCTTAACCCACTGAGCCACCCAGGCACCCCTGCATATCCTTTTTGAATCTCATTCCCTTATCTTTAAGAAAGGGACAATAATATCTAACAAATATTATATATGTAAAACTTCTTCTGTAGCACTTGATATACAATAGGTACTCAATAAATTCACAAGCCGAACAGTAGTCACAAAAAATTTGTCCACGCTTTTTTTTTTTAAATATTTTATTTATTTATTTGTTAGAGAGAGAGAGAGCACAGGCAGACAGAGTGGCAGGCAGAGGCAGAGGGAGAAGCAGGCTCCCTGCCAAGCAAGGAGCCCGATGTGGGACTCGTTCCCAGGACGCTGGGATCATGGCCTGAGCCAAAGGCAGCTGCTTAACCAACTGAGCCACCCAGGCATCCCTGTCCACGCTTTTAATAACATTCTCCTAGTGTTTCTGGCCACATGCCTTAGTATTTCACCAGTAAATCCAATCAGGCAGAGGAGTAACTATAAATGAATTTTGGTACCCAGGAAGCTACATTTGGGTACACATTAATGTTGACTCTCTTTAATACCAATGCCTTGGTTATAGCTGAAAAATCAAGTCAGATGACCTACTCTTTGTCTTCAGATCCTGATAACTTTATACACATAAATTAATCTATGCTACAAGCCCTGACCATTTCCCTGCCTTTTTCTCCTCTGTAGTTTGAAGATCACTATTAACATTATCTTCTTTAGTGTCAGACATTCGTTAAGACCTACCACAACCTTTCCTGCCAGATGTGATTGAAGGGCTAAAGTAACTCCATTTTGAGGCAGTAGCCATTTTGTTGTTCATATTTAACTATGAGTGACCCAGAGCTTGCATAAATTCCAGACAAGGAGACAGGAATTCCAGGAACAGAATTGGTTACTAAACCACAAACTACCCCCACTTCGTAGATGTTAATTAAGACCCAACTGGTCTTGCTACTCCCTGCAACTTTCCCGCCCTGGTACAAACAACTTTCAAAAGATATCCCCTAGACAAAGTAGCCAATCCCCGCTGAACAACGCAGCTTAAGCAACCCCAGCACCAATCATTTTAAAGGTCGCCTATACATGTGATTTTGCACGTGAATACTTTGTGGTTTTTGCCTTTATAAGCCCTGTGAAATTTCAGCTCGGGGCTTCCTCCTAGACTCGGCTGTGTCGGGGTGTGGGACAAAGCCCGAGCTGCAGGCTGCCTGAATAAAGCCTTGCTTTTGCATTTCGGAACGTCTGGCTCTCGGTGGTCTTCTTGGTGGTGGTCTTCTTGGTGTTGGTCCTGCGATCTGGGCATAACATGATCAAAGCTTTGAAGTCAATGACACTTTTCATGGAAGTTATTCGACAGCTGTTCTATGATGAGCAATTAATAGGGTGTCTCCTTTCTTACTGGGGTTTGTGTGCAATTAGTGCTTAGGGCTTATGGGGTATCTCTAAATATTTTTGCTTTTGATCTGGATCCTATCTAACTGAATGTTTTCAATCTCTCAATAAAATTTTACAGTGTTCTGTATAGAGGGAGACCTTGCACAACATTCATTAGCTATGTAGTTTTTAAATTTTTTCTAATTATTCTTTGCTGGTCTATAAAAGGCAAATTGACATTTGTATGCTAAATTTATTAAATTCATTTGCTAATTCTTACAGTTTAACTGGAGATTCTTTGGGATTTCCCACATCTATAATCATGTTATCCATAGATAATGGCAGTTTATTTTTTCTTCCATTCCAAAACTCGGGCCATTTTCTTCTAAGAGTGCGAGTGTAACATTACACAGAAAAGGTATGGGGGGTTGGGGTGCCTGGGTGGCTCAGTCGATTAAACGTCTGCCTCTAGCTCAGGTCATGATGCCAGCGTCCTGGGATCCAGTGCTGCATCCAAGAGTGGGCTTCTCCCTCTACCCTTCCCTCCTGCTTATGATCTCTCTCCCGCTCTCTCTCAAAAAAATAAAATCTTAAAAAAAAAAAAAAAGGTGTAAGTGGGCTTCTAACTCTCATTCCTGATCTCATGGTGCACACCTCAAAGATTTTACCATTAACTGGTAAGGTGTTTATAGATTTTTTAATAAGATTTAATAAGTTTCTAATACACTAGGATTTTTAATCATGTGAATTCATGCTGAGTGGTATCAAATGCTTTTTTCTGCAACAACTGACATAATCATATGATTTAATACTTCATTTTCTTAATATAGATTATATTGATTTTGAATATTGAAACAATCTGAAATAAACCCACCCTGATCTCACTTGATTCCGTTATCAGCCAATGTAATTTGGGATTTTTGCATTTATGTTTATGACAGATATTAACCTGTAATATTTCTTTCTTAATGTGTCCCTATCAGGTTTTGTTATCAACATTATACCGGTTTAATAAAATTAGAAGTGTTCCCCCTTTTTCTATTTTCTGGCCAAGCTTAGATAAGACTGGTATTATTTTTTTCCTTTAATGTTTGGAATAATTCACCACTAAACTCATCTGTGCTTGGAGTTTCCTCTGTGAGAAGGTTTTTATTCTCTATCACATTTCTTGTGAAAAAAAATTTTTTTAATTTTTATTCATTTATTTGACAGAGAGACACAGTAAGAGAGGGAACACAAGCAGGGGGTGTGGAAGAGGGAGAAGCAGGCTTCCCACTGGCCCCAGAACCCTGGAATCTTAGCCTGAGCCCAAGGCAGACACGGACTGAGCCACCCAGGCACCCCCTTTTCAGCCACCTTTCTTTACTTGATAAAGGACCACACAGTTTTTATAATATGCCATGTGTATGTTTTTAATAAATTGCATTTTAAAGTAATTTGCTGGTTTTATCAAATTTTGTAATTTGATGGCAAATGTTTTTCATTATCTCTATCTTAATTTCTTTAGACTCTAACAATAATGTCCTCACTTTCATTCTTGATATTATTTGTGTTCACATTTACTCTTCGTAACAACCCTATGAAGTAGGTATTATAATTTTCTCACTTTGACGAAGGAGGTAATGTATCTCAAAGAGTTAAGAAGCCGTCCAAATTCACATAGCCAGTCAGGACAGAGCCAAGACTCAAAGCAAGGTCTGTTGCCTCAAAAGCCTGTATTTTTTACAACCACCTCCTACTTACTCCAACCACACTTGGTAGTCATGACTATACACTGATTATAATCCTTTTGGGGGTTGGGGGAACATAAGAGAGCAGGGCTTTTGTCCAAGAAAAAGAGCAAACAGACTAGAAAAAAGATAAATGAACTTTCTTGGTCTCTAAACACTTATACACCTGACATCAGTCCTGTTTGACTCATCTTCCACGTAACATGTGCCTTTACAGGCTACTCATTTTCTCTGAAGTGTGCCTCCTCATCCTGTTAGAAAACTTTAAATTGTCCTTTAACTGTCAGCTTCTATTCCGTGAAGCCTTCCTTCTATCCTGTTCTTCTATTCTGGGTCTTTGATCCCAAGAATTCCTTAACTCTCCCAACAAAATAGATCTGTTACATTACCGCTATAGTTATTCTTTTAAGAACCTCTATTACAGCTGCTATATTGACATACATCATTTGACAATGTTTATAAACAGCTGCTCTCCCACTGACTTATCTGTCTCTGGAGGGTAAGAGGCACACCGTCTCCTGCATTTTGCTATCCCCAGTGTTTAACATAATCATAAAGGGGGTGCACAGTGAAAACATGCTCACTATTTTATAGGGCTAATTATTTTTACACAGTCTTCTGACCTCCCCCCAAGACCTTTTCCCTCAAGGAATCTACTTGAACAAAACACTGCTTGGCATATACAAAGCGCGTTGCCTACCTATAGACTTTCTCAAAAGAAAAAAAATGGTCTCAACTACTTTCATCATTCGAAGCTCCAAATATAATTATTTTAAATGAAGAAATGCTGATACCTGGCTACAAAAACTGAAGCATCTTTCAAATGTTTACCTGTAACTGGTTAATAATTAAACACATACACACCCCCCACAGAATTAATTATATTATCTCAATGAGCGACATCAAAGTCTAAATTTGATCTAAATTTGAAGCTTTTATTAACTGTGAAACTCAGAATAAATATTTGACCTGTTACCTTTCTTCTCCCCACCCCACTCCATTCTCCCTTGTTTACGAATTATGAATGTACCTTGTGATGCACAGACCACAATCCGTCCAGGTAGAACTTAAAGTTGCAATACGGGGCATGGCCACTAGGTGGAACCTCATAAAATCTATGTTTGCCTTTGGCCTGTTATTAATCACTTTAGCCCGTGGAATGCTGAGGCTGAAAAGGACCACGGAAAGCCACAAACCAGTTCTTTCATTTTCTCAGAGAAGGAATGTGAGGGCCAGTCCAGGAAAGGATGAGCCTTAGGCCACCCGCTGAATTAGTGGTGGTCGACCCCAAGTCAGCACACAAGCATTGCTATAGGTCTTTGGGTTTGCCACAGTGATTATTTTGCCCCAGAGCTACGAAGGGGAAAGGCGCACAGCTTAAATAAAAGCAGCTGACAGGGCTGATCAATCTCTCTATTGCGAGACAGAGCGGTATTGGCACAACATTAATTAGCTGTGTTCTGGAAGAGTCAGCACAAAGAGTTAGGGATCTCCAGAAAAAGAAAGCCAGGATACATACAGCTTTCTGGACGGAGGAGAAATCATTTCACGCCCCAGCTCTGTTTGCTGATCTCCCAGTCCTACTCGCCCAAGCATACTTCCTGTAGAACCTCCTAGAAGATGTTAGCATTACAAAGAAATGCAAAACGCTTAGTAGTTAAAGATTTTAAGGGAACAAAGGAAATGCAAAAACGGTCTCTAGGAGGCCGGGGAAATGACCACACTGGACCAGAGACAATAAATGAGCAGTAAAAAAGTAAGACCCTGCCTTCCTTACCCGATAGCAGGAGCTCAGGACCCCATCCGGTTTACACCCTCTCTGGGAGCTTTCCCAGAACCCCTTCCCCTAGTCTGACAGTCACCTCTACTTCCTTACAATGTTAAAGGCCCTGACCAAGGAGGAGCACAGGCTTCATTAACATAACACGGAATTCAGGTGTAGGCTTGTATTCTAAGTGCCTGTGCAACCTCCTGCCCACCTTTATATACAATGCTTAAAGCTCCCCTTTCTGAATATGCATCCTAATCCTAAATTAAGGGAACCCACCCACCCCTGCTCCAGGAGTAGGGACTTTGAAAGCCAGGCCCTGAAACCTCCTTATCGGATGCAAATGGAGTTTCCTTTGTGGGACAACTCCACCTGGTGTGGTCTCTCTGGGTGACTCATCCAGAAGAGAACTCACTAGTTCCGTTACAGCAGCGTTAACCTCCTTGAGCCAGAGGAAGTGGGCTTCAGGTCTGTCTGTAACAGTGCATCAGAATGAAAGTAAGTAGACTTCCTACTGCAGCATCAGAGACCTTATGTTATGGGTCTGTTTCAACTGTAGGAAGGGGTTTGTGCAGACTGAGTGGAAAGGACCATCAGTTTTTCCACTGACAAACATGTAGTCTCAGAGACAAATTTCCCGCGCACTCTATCTAAGGGGTAACGAGGTGCAGTCCGCCTTGCCTAAGGGGCTCAGTCGGAGCAAGGAGTTACTGGGCTTTGGGATCAGAGGATTGCAGGACAAAACTGATGGAGACAGGTTATCACTGGGAGCTTCTCCAGCCCTTCAATTCCATCCAGTCCCTTCTGCCAGGGTCCCCATTCTGCCATGCAGCCGTCCTACAGAGGGGATGTGGCAAACATACACAGGGATCTGAGAAATGGAGGCAAGACAGGAGGTAGTAGTATTAGGAGTTGGTTAGATAGGTAGGGAGTCAGGGACCCCAACAAGGAAATACAAAGTCAGGACAGCTGAGCTAAAACAGCGCTGACATCCTGCTTTGCCGCTGAGACAGGACCGCAATGACATTCTGCTTTGCAGCCTTTGCAGAAATGACTTCTGTAAAACCTCCTAAAATAAGACAATTAACCACAAAAGCATTTGTCACCATCACGGGCAAGGGGCAGGCAAGACCTAAGCCCCCAGATGTCAACAAGAAAAGACCATCAGCGCATGGACATTAACCAAATAGGTAAACAGATACGTGACCAAAGCCCTGAGTGGCACGACTCCGCACTCCCTGATTGCTTAAGAAAGTTCTGCCAAAGAGCTCATAAAACCCCCCAAACTTAGAAACTCTGGGGGCAACCCACTCGGGCCCTCCTCCCTCTCTGGGAGCCTTGTACTCTTGCTCAGTAACCTTTGCTTTGCTGCTGCCCACCACTCTCCATCTGGTCTACCTCTTCATTCTTCAAAGCGGTGCAACCAAAAATCATAGGCACTAAGGGGACACAAATCCTCTAACATTTGCTGGGGGATCACCCTGATCTCTACCATCACTAAGGACATCTACAGTGAGTGGTGGGCAGCAAGTCTGTCTGTCTGTCTCTCTGTCTCTTGCCAAAACAATGGGTACCCATCAGCCATATAAGAGTGGTTAGCGAGGTTGCCGTTCTCCAGTGTTGGGTGACAGGTTTTCTGGGTTCCTTTCAGACTGATCCCCCAACATCAGTTGGGAATTTGGGTTTGGCAAGGACTCAAAATTCCTTTCGAGGAAGATCACCAGACGTGGGGAACCTGGGAAAACCAAGCAGCACCTGCTGGGTCCTGATTAAAGGTACTCTTCAGTGGCTCCAGGCTCCGGAGGAACCTGGCTCCTTACAACCTCGTCCGGGCATCCAGAGAGAAACCCCTCTATCATTCTTTTCTCAGCTAATTCCTTCCTAAAGAGGACAATGGAAAAAATCCAGAATGATACCCCTGGACATACTCCTGCAGATGGTTCGGGTGGCCTCCAAGGGATCACACTCACAGGTCCCTGTCAAGGTGAGGAACAACCTTCTGTCTCTGCCGTCTGGTGGCATCTAAGCTGAGGGTGGCATCTTTGACTCAGTCAGATGGAAGGAATCTTCATATTAACCAGAAGGGCAGGCCATCAAGACCTCAGGGTCCCTGCCCAGACAATACTTCAGGAAGCCCACCCTTTGATTCCTGTATTAGGAAAGTGCTGGCATTGCCTTGTCTGCACATACATAGAGAAGAGGCTTAAACAGAGGGTACAATCCAACACCCCTGAGTTCTGATCTCTGTGATGTACCATACAGTCAACTTCCTCACCTCTGTGGGATCATCCTGCTCTACCGGCCTATTGCCCACCCACCTCTCCAAATGGGATTTACCATGGACTCCCCATTGGCTGCATCATATCTGTGAAATTACAAGACAAGGCTCAGGGATGAGGGTCTTTCCATGTTACTTCCCTCTCACCATGGGCGCCCCATCTTGTCGCTCTTCTCCCTATGGGCGCCCCGTCTTGTCGCTCCAACAGCTGGCCTTTTCTAACCTCCTATTAGGCTATGCCACACTGAGCATTTTTACTATGACCCTCATGCTGACTTCCAGTGGGCGATAAGGAGTCAGGCACATCCATCTACCACTAGAGGAGTCTTACTTGGTCCCAATCGGTACTCCTTGAGTCCCATGGTGGGACACAAGAAGACAGACAAGGAAAGGGCCTGGGAAACAGGGGTTACTCTCTGGAAGTAGGGCCAACCCTGGGTAAGAGCGACTAGTCCCAGCACCTGGCAGAGATGACCAGGGTGTTGGCTGCTAGTCACTTAGCAGCCCAGCCAGTAATCAGGGACATGCCTCCCTGGCAGCTATAGACAAGGGACCGAAGGGATGCCTTTCTCCTCTGTTTCTATAGATGGGCAACTGTAACTCTCTGGCTAAAGCCAATATACTTCTGGGATGCATCTTGAACAGCTAGGACAAATTTGACCCTCAAAACTTGAAGAGAAAATGACCTACATATTTTTCCATTATTTTATTTATTTATTTGAGAGAGAAAGAGTGAGAGAGAGAGAGAGCACAAGCAGGGGGAGCAGGAGAGAGAGAAGCAGGCTTCCTGCCAAGCAGGGAGCCCAATGTAGGGACTGGATCCCAGGACCCCGGGATCATGACCTGAGCCGAAGGCAGACATTTAACCGACTGAGCCACCCAGGCGCCCAACTCATATTCTTTTGCACTGAGACATGGCCACGATATGAATTGGAGAAGGAGTCCTGGCTGTCTGAGGGAACTATCAATTATAACACCATTTTACAGCTAGACTTATTTTGCAAATGGGAGGCAAGATGGGGGAAGTACCTTATGTACAATGTTTCTGGGCCTTACAGAAAATCAAGGCCTCTGCCAGCTGTGGAAGTTTAATCCTAACCTCCTGGCTGCTCTCTCTCATAGACCCGCCATGGCGGTGTTATGCCCAGATCGCAGGACCACTACCAAGAAGACCACGGAGAGCCAGACGTTCCGAAATGCAAAAGCAAGGCTTTATTCAGGCAGCCTGCAGCTCGGGCTTCGTCCCACACCCCGACACAGCCGAGTCTAGGAGGAAGCCCCGAGCTGAAATTTCACAGGGCTTATAAAGGCAAAACCCACAAAGTATTAGCGTGCAAAATCACATGTATAGGCGACCTTTAAAATGATTGGTGCTGGGGTTGCTTAAGCTGCGCTGTTCAGCGGGGATTGGCTACTTTGTCTAGGGGATATCTTTTGAAAGTTGTTTGTACCAGGGCGGGAAAGTTGCAGGGAGTAGCAAGACCAGTTGGGTCTTGATTAACTTATCTACGAAGTGGGGGTAGTTTGTGGTTTAGTAACCAATTCTGTTCCTGGAATTCCTGTCTCCTTGTCTGGAATTTATGCAAGCTCTGGGTCACTCATAGTTAAATATGAACAACAAAATGGCTACTGCCTCAAAA
>ML109609.1:0-32940 GCA_003697995.1 Taxidea taxus jeffersonii | reverse complement strand
GTCACTCATAGTTAAATATGAACAACAAAATGGCTACTGCCTCAAAACAGAGTTACTTTAGCCCTTCAGCGGGGGAGGGGCAGGGGAGGAAAAACAAAGGAATACCTGCTTGTCTGGGTCTTGGACGAGTTCCCCCTGCCTGTCTGCCATGCTCAAAACACCTACTGATGCTTGAGGGCTTTTCCTCATCCGTTTCCTGCATTAATGGCCAGAACTGGAGCCAACCTTCTCTGGTTAGTCTCCCTCAGGGCGGGGACTTTACAGAATATTCCCAAGCAGCTGCCGAAACTCCTTCTTCATTCCGGGGAAGTTCCCGGTCCTCTCTGGCTGGACACGGACTGCCAAATTCCACTTTGGTGAAAACATAGATGAACAAAAATCTGTGTCTGCTCGCCTGTCCGAGGTGATGAGGTTTAGACCAGGGAACCTTTTTTCTCTGCCTCCGGGCAGCACTCTGCCTCTTCTGTCTCCCCCTCCTCCTTTTGTTTCTGCGCCACTCTGGACACCGCCTGCATACACCACCCCCACCCCCACTTCAGACTTCCCCATCCAGGTCTCCGTTGAAAAATGACCCTGGAGAACAAATTGGTTGAATTCTAAAAGATAATCCAGGTGAAACATAATTTGGTATTTAAACTGATATAAGTTTTGTTGGTTTAATTAAGGTAAATATCTTTAAAGTTATCACTATTAAATATAAAGCTTGTGTTCTAAATCAGTTTGCTGAAGGTTAATAAGCTCCTGCTATTTTTGCTGCAGTTTGTTAGCAAAACGATGATCTTGTCTGTCCCAAAGTTTTCATGAGTAATGGTTAAGGGGAGCTTTCAAGGTCACTGGTAACCTGAAACTTTAAAGTTTTGCTTGGATGATGAATGGGACTGAAGTCTTGGGACAGCTAGGTTTTTTCCAAATAAGTTAAAATGCTAAAGCCTTAATAACTGGACACTGGTTTGTCCTTTTGACTTCTCATTGCAAAGAAACTAAGGGATCATTCGATCTGTTGATAAACATGATGCTAGGTTACTGTCACCCAGACATGGAAAGAAAACCCAACAGTTTTCTTAAAAAGGTTGAGAGATGCTCTCATTAAATACATAGCTATCTGGGGCACCTGGGTGGCCCAGTGGGTTAAAGCCTCTGCCTTCGGCTCAGGTCATGATCTCAGGGTCCTGGGATGGAGCCCCGCATTGGGCTCTCTGCTCAGCAGGGAGCCTGCTTCACCCGCCCCCCTCTGCCTGCTTGTGATTGCTGTCTGTCAAATAAATAAACAAAATCGTTTAAAAAAATAAAATAAATAAAATATATAGCTATCTCTCCTAGTTCTCCCGAGGCCGAGATTATTCTGAAAGACAAAATTCGTTACCCAGTTGGCCCCAGATATTAGAAAAAAGCTGCAAAAGTTGACTGTCAGCCCTGAGGGGACCTTTGAAGAGCTCTTAGGAGCTGTTAATCGGGTCTTTTACAACGAGGACCAAGAGGAGAGGAAGGAACAGGAAAAGAAGCTGAAAAAGAAATCAGAGGCTCTGGTTGGGGCCCTACAAGCCAGTGGCCAGCTGGCCTCCCGACACCCACGTACCAGATGCCACCTCTGGGGTACCCAGGGCACTGGAGACAAGAATGCCCTCGTGGGAAAAAGTCAAAGTCCCACAACCCCTGTCCTGTATGTGGAGGAGGGAGCTGGAAATCTGAATGCCCTGGGGATCTCAGACCACAAGGGTTCAGACAACCAGCACCCCCAATAAGGACTGGGGGGCCTGGGGCTCCGTACAGGGACTCCTCCAAAACACCTTACCATTGAAAATCCAGAGCCTCAGGTAATTTTGGAAATTGGAGAAAGCCAACCAATCTCCTTTTAGATATAGGAACCACCTTTTCTGTTCTACTCTCCACCTCAGGCTAACCCTAGAGCTGCAGCATTGTTAAGTGTGTTGCTGGACAGCACATAACCAGATTCTTCTCACCCACTGGGATGCGCCTGGGGAGAGCTAGCTTTCTCCCATTCCTTCTTAATAATGCCCGAGAGCCCCACTCATCTCTTGGGGAGAGACAGCATGGCCAATTTAATAGCCCATGAACAGACTAGCAACTACCTTCCCTTGGTAATGGCTGATGCTAATCCCCAGGTCCAGGCAACTCAGGGAGAAGTGGGTCAGGCCTCAACTGCAGGGCCCCATTCACATACACCTTAAGGACCCCACAATTTTCCCTGTCAGAAAAATACCCTCTAAAACCAGAAGCAAGGGAGGGCCTAATAAAAATCATACGTAACCTCAGACAGCAGACACTCCTAAAAGAATGTACTAGTCCCTGCAACACCCTGACCTTGGGGTTGCAGAAGTCTAATGGAGAATGGAGACTGTTCAGGACCTCTGTGGTCCGGCTTCATCCCATAGTCCCTAACCCTTGCACCCTACTGGCTAAAATCCCCCGATGATGCCAGTTGGTTCACAGTCTTAGACTTAAAGGGATGCCTTCTTGTCTATTACAATGCACCCACACTCTCCGTTCCTGTTCACATTTGAAGATCCCACTAACCCAGCCTCTCAATTAACATGGACAGTCTTGCCCCAAGGACTCCAAGACAGTCCTCATCCATTTGGGCATGCCCTATCTCAAGATCTCACAGACTTCTCCTCAGAGAACTGTGTCCTATGACAATATGCAGGTGATCTCCTTTTGTGTGCCCCTCTGAGCGAGCATTCAGATTGGTCCTCAAAACCTTCTCAGCTTTCTGGGTGTCAGAGGGTAGAAGGCCTCTCTGCCCAAGGCACAGCTATGTAAGACCTCCATCAAGCACCTGGGCTCGATCCTGCCTGAAGGAATGAGAAAGCTAGAAGAGGGTAGAATCCAGCTTATTGCTTCCTATCCTCTCCCTAGGACTCAAAGACAATTGAGGGGTGCTTAGGTGGCTCAGTGGATTAAGCCTCTGCCTTCAGCTCAGCTCATGATCCCAGGCTCGATCTCAGGACCCTGAGATGGAGCCCCAAAATGGGCTCTCTGTTCAGTGGGGAGCCTGCTTCCCCCACCCCTCTGTCTCTGCCTGCCCCTCTGCCCATGTGTGATGTCTGTTTATCAAATAAATAAATTTAAAATCTTAAAAAGAAAAAAAAAAAAGACAATTGAGAAGTTTCCTGGGCATAATAGGGTATTGCTGCTTCTGGATACCAGGATATGGGGGAGAGAGCACACACCCATGCCAGTCGATCACAGATACTCAAGCAACTGATAGTCACCTACTAACTTGGGGCTTGGACTCAGAAAAAGCCCTTAAGGATCCCAAGAAGGCATTACTCAATGCTGCTGCGTTAAGCCTCCCTGCTGGGAAGGATTACAGCCTGTATGTGACAGAAAGAAAAGGAATGGCCTTGGGTGTCCTGACCCAGGCCAGAGTGCCAGCTCAACAGCCAGTGGGATATCCGAGCAAAAACCTTAACTTGGTGGCCCACGGCTGGTCAGTGTCTCTTAGAGTGGTGGCAGTCATGGCTCTCTCGATCCCGGAAGCTACGAAACTAACTCTGGAACAAGATCTTACTGTACACACCACTCATAACATTCAAAGTGTCCCGTCAACTAATGACAGGCACTGGCCCACGGACAGTGACCCTCTGCCAAACCAGGTACTATCCCTGCAGTGTCCAGTCATGCAGCGTCAACAACACAGGCCAGATGGTCTATCACTGGGATTGCTCAGATAACCCGCTAGCCTAAATGAAGGACCTCTCCTCTGATGGAAGTCCCTCGGGACATAGCAGTTAACTCTGGGTGTGGCCGTTGATGGCCCTGCTATTAGTCATTTTCCTCCTCCATCTTTTCAGTTCCTATATTCTATTTATTTGACAGAGAGAGCACAAGTGTGGGGGGGGGGAAGCAGGCTCCCCGCCGAGCAGAAAGCCCCATGCGGGGCCAGATCCCAGGACCCTGAGATCATGATCCGAGCCAAAGGCAGAGGTTTAACCCACTGAGCCACCCAGGCGCCCCTCTAAGTGACTCTCCGATTTATCTGGTCTGGTCAGGCTACAGATGGGCCTGTCTGTGCAGCCATAGATGGAGAGAGCCCCTACAGACTTCTACCTGGGACCCTCAGACATACCTCTGGGGATGAAACCCTGTAGCCCTTCCTTCTTCAACAGCACCCCCTAACCCCAGGACGCAGTTAGCTCCTTTGTTGTCCTCTCTCCCTAAAGGCAGTTAGGGTCACTGCTTTGTATTCGTATTTGTAGTAGCCACTCCAAATAGAAATGCTCCTTATAAAAGGATTAATTAGGCCTCTGGTATCTTCATTTTTAAGTTTTGTAAATTGAAGGTAAAAAGTAAAGCAGTTAAAAAAATTTTTGTCCTATAGAATTTCCAGAAAGGGTAATATCCAAAGCCAGTTGTACTCTCACACTTTTTACTGCCATTCTGTGTTGTTAAACCACATTTGAGAAGCACTTCTGTAACCTAGTAAAATTAAAATGTAGACCATAGGGACTCCTGAGTGGCTCAGTTGGTTAAGCATCTGCCTTCAGCTCAGGTCATGACACCAGGGTTCTGGGATTGAGTCCCATGTCCAGCTCCTTGCTCAGCAGGCAGCCTGCTTCTCCTTCTGCCTCCAGCTCCCTCTGCTTGTGCTCTCTCTAACAAATAAATAAGATCTTAAAAAATAAATAAATAAATAAAAATGTAGTCAATAACAAAGCATTAATGTGTTTAGATTGTTATACAAAAGCTTATTTTACTACTTTATTACAACCAAATCTGTGTGTTAGGTAATATTGTCACAACATGTCAGAAGAAAATGTTAAAAACAACAGCAGAACAAATTGTGTCACAGGTAAATGTTGAAGCTGAAACTTTGTATATGATCTATTTGGCCTGTGCTCCCAACCACTACATGGGTTCACTATTTATTTCCTTGGACTCAAAGCTCAGAAAATAAACTACAAAAAGAGCTACTTGTCTACAGAGGTTAATTTATGATACTGAAAAACTAGAAGCCAAATAAAGATCATATAGTGGAGAAAAATAAATTATAAAACAGTATATAGCCATCTGAAAGTATGTATATGTATATGTACATATGTGTATGTAAATATATAAAGTAAGTAAAAACATGAAAAAGGCTTATGGTATAATAACATCTTAACATGTGATATAAATCTATATTAATTCTATATAAATCTATATTAATTTTTAAAATCCTTTTAAATAAAATCTTTTTTAAAAAAGAGATTTTAGGGGCGCCTGGGTGGCTCAGTTGGTTAAAGCCTCTGCCTTCGGCTCAGGTCATGATCCCAGGGTCCTGGGATGAAGCCCCGCATCCAGCTCTCTGCTCAGCAGGGAGTCTGCTTCCTCCTCTCTCTCTCTCTGCCTACTTGTGATCTCTGTCTGTCAAATAAATAAAAAAATAAAATCTTTAAAAAAGAGAGAGAGAGAAATTTTATTTATTTATTTATTTATTTGACACAGAGAACAAGAGAGAGAGAGAGAGAGAGCGCACACGCAGGAGGAGCAGCAGAGGGACAGAGAGAAGCAGACTGCCTGCTGAGCAGGGAACCTGATATGGGGCTCGATCCCAGGATCATGGGATGATGACCTGAGCTGAAGGCAGACGCTTAACGACTAAGCCACCCAGGTGCCCAATAAATAAATAAAATCTTAAAAAATAATAAATGAAGAACCACCAAAAAATAAGGGTGTGCACCACCTAAATGGTTTAGAGAATTCTGCATTGCAAGCTTCTTCCTGCAAATGTCTGTGCCTTGAGGCCCTGCTCACAATTCCCTCATTAAATGAATTTAAAATAACCACAGGGAGTGAAGACCTTATGGCTTGAAATGTTTAAAGTCAGTTTTAAAGTCTGTATTACATCAAGAGTTAAGCTTTCGCTTGCTTATAATGTCTAAATTCTACTATATAGTTATAGGCTCTTTCTAGTTCAAGCAAGGACCTGGCAGGTAACTCAGATGTATCATGATTTAATAGAGTAGGTGCCTGGAGGACAGAAATTTATCATGAGTAGAGGTGCACTTAAAGCCACCAACACTCTTTTCATGTTAACTTAATCACTAATTCACCTATGAGTCACTTAACCCAAAAGTTTCCATTCAATCTTGGAAGCCAGGTAACCAAGGTTTAGCTGAGTAATATAGGGTACCACGGGAGGGTATCCAACCCATCTAGAAAGGGCAGAACATTGCAGGAGAGAGAGGAACCTTATCTAACCTCCCTAAAATCTATTCTTTGTTATCATGATTTCCAGAACCTTAGTTCAGACCTTGAGTAATTTAGGAAGGCAGAGTTTCCCAATGGGCTTCCCTGCCTCTCCATCACTTTAGTGCCTCCCAACTTCAACAGAGCTGCCTCTGAGCCTTCCAGTTCTTCACTCAGTAAATAGATCCTGAGCTCCTTCTGGGAGTCAGGCACTGTTCTAGAGCTCTGGTCATGATAGCCCAGACTTGAACTCCTCCTTGTCCCTTGACCTTTCTGTTACAGTGCGCATCCCTTAGCGTGGCACGCAGGGCTCACCTCCTGACCAGTCCTTTTCCAGCATCTCAAACTCCAGCCCTGCTGCACTGCTTGACTTTCCCCTGGTACCCTGTGTTCTCACTCCTCACAGCCTTTGCATGCATACTTGTCTTCCTTCAGCCACCTGTCTCCTCCTGGCCTGTCTAAACTCACCCCTTCCAGGAAGGGGAGATTATGAAATAGATGGAATCTCCCAAGGGCATCTGTATTGATATTTTTTTAAAACAAATAAACAAAAAATAGTGTCTGTGACTTATGCACAAACACCAAAAAAAAAAAAAAAAAGGAAAGATGCATTTACATTAACTGTGGTCATTTCTAGAGAGTTAAACAATGGATTTTGTTTTCATCTTTCCATTTCCCTGTATCTTTTGCAAACTTCCTTTGATGATCATCTATTTAATCTTGCAACTGACAAACATTTTTAAATTAGGAAGGGTGGAGGAGTAGATGGGCAGAAGCAAAGAAAAAAGGTAAAATGCAAGACTGAGAAACATGCAACAAATTTCAGAATGTTCTATCAGTTACCCATCAGTTTACTGAGCTTGTCTTTCTTCTTGGCTACTAAAAATCACCCACACATTTCCCATTGATAGCCAGACTCAGTTAATTACAGCATTGTTTGTGGCTGCTTCTGGGCAGGGTCAATACAGGTAATTAGATCTTTTACAATCTTTAGAAAGTTACTCTCATTCCCTGTGAAACCTCAATTATCAGATGCGAGGAGACACAGTGAGCAGCGTGAATGAGTAACGTGATCCTAAGGTCGGTGAACTGAAAAACTGAGGCAATTAGAAAGATAACTCAGACATGGTTTTTTGTCCCTGAACAGCAAGGAGCAATTAATTTTGGTCAGAAATATTTAGAAAAAGGTCTCAATTCTGAATTTCAGGAAAATCAGGTGTCTTAAAGAATCATACATTCTTAGAGCTAGACAGACCCTCAGAAGTTGTCAAACTTTGTTCTAGAAGTGAAAGCTTTTCTTCAGCTCACCTCTTTTTTTTTTTAAGATTTTATTTATTTATTTATTTATTTATTTGTCAGAGAGAGAACACGCACAAGCAGGCAGAGTGGCAGGCAGAGGCAGAGAGAGAAGCAGGCTCCCTGGCAAGCAAGGAGCCCAATGCGGGACTCCATCCCAGGACCCTGGAATCATGACCCAAGCTGAAGGCAGCAGCTTAACCCACTGAGCCACCCAGGCATCCCCAGCTCACCTCTTAAATAGGAGCTTCTCCATCATAACCTGTGGGGAGCATGAGAAGGCAGAAAGGGCAGGGGTTATGAGCTTGGACAAGCTGGCTTGATTCCAGTTCCATCCCTGGATGTTGGCCAACCTGAACCTCTGCTTTCTTGTGAGTAAAGACAGTAATATCAACCTCAAAGATGGGTTGTGGAGGCCAAAGGAAATGCAGCCTGCATATGGTGGGTGGTACTAGTCAGTGGGCATTGAAGTTTTATATCAGCCCTCCTCAATCTAAATACTAGGGAAATGAGTTTGCCCCTTGGAAATTAATTTTTAAAATTAAGGCTGACATACACAAAACCACAGAACAAGTCTGAATAATTTACAGCACAGCAGAACTGGCTTGTATCTGACTGAATTTATTAACACTTAAAGAAAGGGTGTGAAGGTCAGAAGGAGAGGTTAAGAATCTCAGAGGCATTCCACGTAGTAGCATTTTTCTGGAGGATTTTTCATATTGGCCAATCATCTGTAAGTCCTACTCATGAGGGGATGGCCAGTGTGGAATGGTTGGAGGGATTTTCTGCCAAGGAGGTTTCGAGTCCTACCTTCCTAGGTACTGTTGCCCTTACTCGCCGGCCTGGTCTCAGGGTGTCTGAGTCTAACGCCTTTAGACCTCGGGTCCCTCTGGCTTCCTAGGTCCTGATTCCATGCTTTTCATTCAACCTCTGCTGCATCTTTGGAATCCCATGTCAGTCAGCCTCTAGCCACAGTACATACTCGGCCCTTGGAGGCTGAGTATTCCACTCCCTGTGGTCATTAGTTCTTATGGTAAATTCATAAATTGGTATTTAACTTTTACATCTCAGCTCTATGAGCCTGCTTGGTGTGATCTTGTCCAACAGATGAATCTACTCTTTGCGCCAACAACATCAGCAAGGCCTCTGATCAGGGAAAATTGAGCAAGGCAATAAATGTCCCCTTGTGAGAGAGGATGGCTGGCAGCCTCCTTTCATGGGATGGCCCGATGGCACTTTATGGCTATATTCGATCTTTTTTAGTTTCCATCCTAGTCAGATGTGAAGTAGTCATTACATCTCTTTTCTCTCCCAAGGAGGAGTCTTGGGTTGAAGGTTACATGAAACACTGATATTTGTGAGCTAATAGTATACTGGGCGGTGATCCTGGGAAGCACCAACAAAGAAGTTGGGGTAGGAAGGAGGAAATGGAAGAAAGCCTGTAAAGTCTATAATATCAAGCAAGTTAATGTTGGAGGAACTTGGGCTCAATCTCAGTAGGAACTCAGGGAGATGATACTGACTTGAACATGGCACAGAGTTACTTGCCTCCCAACCCTGTACATCTGCCCTCTAGTTTCCATCTCTTTTTGGCTGAGGACTATTTCCTGGTGCATCATCTCCTAGCACTTGGGGCCTGCTGGTGTCTGGGGTCTCAGAGATGCCCTCCCAGGTGAGAATCAGACAGAAGAGTGTGTAGGCCTATACTAGAAAGGGAGTGAGTACCGGGGAGGCAGAGGGCAATGAATGGGGTACCCCACAGCACCTGCCATTGGAGGGAGCTCATGAAAGGATAAAGCACAACCGATAGTCTCAAGTGTTTATGATGACTCGAAACAGTTCTGCATGAAAATCCAGTTCACTGACATGGGTAAAAACAGTGGAAAATTCTCTGTGTTTTTGGATTTGGCTCCACAAAGGGCACAGAAGGAAGGCCAATCTGAGCATGATTCCCACTTCTCCACATTCTCTGTGACTGGGAAAGCGATGGCTGTGGGAACTTACTCCAGAATGTTATAGCTTTGCTTCATAGGTACATTCTGTCTCAATGTCTGGCAGAAATCAAAGCATGGTGGTGGGCCAGCTGACCCCAGTTTAACTCAGGCAAGTGTGATGAAATGAGAACATAAGCTTAAACATCTCTGTCCTCAACACTCAAACTACAAGGAATGTCAGATTTGTAAAAATTTCTCAGTTTTATGTAGGATTCACTGAAGACTCTCCCATCTACCCAACTTTTCGGGAAATCCTATGTCATTTACTTGAAGGACTGCTGGTATGGGTTTCTTTCTCTCTTCCTTTTCATGAGACAAGAACGCTAAAAGGACAGGAGGGAGGTGAGGCTTAGACAGACCTGAAATGGTGCCCACTGGGCATCAAAACCTTGAGCAGGGGAGAAACAAGATCAGTGTATGCATGTCTCTACTGGCCTTGCTCCTTGTGGCTGTGCGGTGGCTTGAAGGAGTGGTGGTCCCCTTATCTTTCCTGCTCCAAGCTGTTGTAAAGTCTCTTCACCCACCTCTCTGCCTGGAAGGCTGCTCTCGGGGAAGACTATAGACCCTCATAGCTAAACTCAGCTCCCATTCTTCTTTATATCTTGGTCTTAGGCCACAACCACCAGCCCTGACCTGCATCCCCCCTGCCCTCTTCTGCGGAGTCCTATTGGGTATGGATTTCCCCCACAAAACTGAAAGTCAAAAGTACATTTCATTGCCTGTTCTTGAACAAGAAAGCTTAATCACTTCACTGGAACTAGAATCAGCTTTGATTAATTTCAAATACCCTTTTTTGGTCTGTGAATTCTTAGGCATATGTAAACGCAGAAGGAGAGTAGAGAAGAGTGACATGGTGATAAAGGGATTGGGGGGTGACACACAGCTCCAAAGTCACTCACCAGAACCAAGAAGAACCAGCTGGCATCAAAGGCATTTCTGTTGCTAAAAGCAACAAAAATAAAATTTCTGGCCTAGAATTCCACCAGAAGACTTTAGGAGTTATAATTATTTACTCATATAAGTTTCTGATGGAATGGTCCCTGCCTTGACCTTCATTGGCTATCAATAGGCATCTGATTTCAGCCAGTCTCCAAGTTCCAGACTGCCCTGCACCATTCTCATCAGCAAAGATCACCTTAGTCATGGGGTATTTAGAGATACAAAGAATTGACAAAGGTTTTTCTTTTAGATGTAACTGCTTTGAATTAGGTATTACATTCCCCAAAGTCCTCTATTAAGCTCCCTTTGAAGCATCTAGAGTGCAATGGGTGATACTTTGCATTCTAAGATCATTTCAAGAGCCTCACTACAGGCTTTTTGGCTGTCTGAATCACACACACACACACACACACACACACACACACTTGTGTACGTGTGATGGAAATATTTAATATTTGCTTCATATAATAATTTTGAAAGCTTAGTGAAGAATGCTAAAGGGATTGTTAAAAATGCAGATCACTTTCTAAGATTCTGTCTTAATACGTCTGGAATGGGCCTTAGGAATCTGTATTTTTAATAATGGTTTTCAGATTTTCAGATGCAGGGGTGAGAGGACCACTTTCTGTAAAATTTACTTGATCTCATCTACATGTCAGGCAATTTGCTAAAAGTGTTACAGGCTTTATCAAAACAGCACCTCAATTCTATAACACAAATATTACCAGCCTCATTTTATAGATGAGTAAATGGGAGCTGAGAGAAAAGTTAAAACTCAAGGTCATTAAGTAAGTATGTGGTAGATCAGAGATTCAAATTAAGTTATATCTAATGATTGCAAAACCTAAAGTTCTTCAACCATATTACAGTATAAAACAAATTTAAGTATCTAGGATGTTTTGATTTTAGCAAATGCGGCAATTCTTTACTAATACTTCCTAAATTAAAACCCTGCTAGCAAGGTAGCAAGGAAGTCTGGAAAATAAAATTTCAAGGCTTCTAGCCACATCTGTACAGGGGAGAGCAAAGGAAGGAAAGCGTGGGTGAACATTATTATATAGTGACATCACATATGTGATGGTTGTCGAAATGCACCTCGCCAGTCTCTGTGCTGCTCGCTCTGATGTCATTTATGTAACACGTTTATGTAACATCATGGTGTGCGATGTTAGTTTATTCATCCACAAAGCTAGACATTTTTTTCTAATCTGCAATAATAGGGGAAGGAAGAACACAGAGAACAAAGTTGAGGAGTCCTTGAACACCAATATATCTCCAGCACCTATCAACGTGGTATACAAATAATAGACAATAAACATTCTGCCAACAAATATTTTCTCTTCAGCCAGCACTTTACCTGGAGTCATCTACTTCTCCCCATCAAACATACCAATCTCCATGCTGATGGGAATATAAATTATATGTTCCCTTTGGAGGACAATCTGGTAAAATACATTAAAGTCTTAAGAATGTGGGACACCTGGGTGGCTCAGTTGTTAAGCGTCTGCCTTCCACTCAGGTTGTGATCCCAGGGTCCTGGAATCAAGCCCCTCACTGGGCTCCCTGCTCGGTGGGAAGCCTTGCTTCTTTCCTCTCCCACTCCCCTTGCTTCTGTTCCCTCTCTCCCTGTGTCTCTCTCTGTCAAATAAATAAATAAAATCTTTAAAAAAAACCAAAAACCAAAAACAAAGTCTTAAGAATGTATATACTCTGTGATGTAGCACCTGAATCACTCTGTGATTCTAGGACCTAGAGAAATAATAGAAATAGTGTATAACAATGGCACATTTATAATAGGAAAAATGTAGAAAATATAAATGTTCCTTAGTGGAAAATTTGTTAAAATTATGGCATATTCCAGAATGGACTATTATGAATTCATTTAAAAGGATAATGAGAGATTTGGTTCATAGAAAAAAAAAGGTAAACAATATAATCAACTGAAATGTTTCAGAATATTCAGAAAATTCAGAAGTATTTCAGAAATATTCTCAATTTCATAAAGGTAAAAAATAAAGAAAATTAGTTCCATCTATATAGATGCATTAAAATGTACAAGAAGAGGGGCGCCTGGTGTCTCAGTCGGTTGAGTATCTGCCTTCAGCTCAGATCATAATCACAGGGGCCTGGGATCAAGCCCCACATCCAGCTCCCTGCTCAGTGGGGAGTCTGCTTCTCCCTCTCCTTCTGCCCCTCTTCCCACTTGTTCTCTCACACAAGCTCTCTTTCTCTTTCTCTCAAATAAATAAAATCTTTTTAAAAAATAAGATACAATAAAATGTACAAGAAGAATGAGCCTATAACGTCAACAGTGGTTCTCCCTGGGCAGTGGGATTGTGACTTTATAGGTCATAACAGAAGACCAGACTCAATGAGACCTAAGGGATCTGAGAACTTGCCAAACTTAAAGTCCAGAAGTAGTGCTCATTTTAGGTAATGACCTATGCAGCTCTCAGGGTCGTAAAAATATGGTTTCTTTCTCCCTTCTTCAGAGTCTCCTTCATCTTCAATCCACAAAAGGGGACCACTTGGCCCCAAGGGATGCCCTCAGATAGCCACGTGATTCAGCAAGCTTGTTCCCCATTCAGAGGGAGAGAAAGGGTCTCTTCCAATTCTTCTTGCTTAAGTCCTGGGTTTTGCTCTTAGGGCTCAAGTTAAGCTTGTGCCTAATTCTGAAGCAGCACCGTACCCAGGAAGGTAGGGTACCTTCAACCAATCTGGACTTTCCCTGGAGCTGGGCCTTAGTTCAGCATCCCTTGAATAGGTGACGGTAAAGACCCCAGTGGAAAATCAGGGCCCCTTTATCCGAAGAGGTGAACAGACCCCGAGGAAGCACCCACAAATGTGCAAGCCTATGCTATGCCTTTTACTCAATAACCTTATGTCCTTTTTTTTTAAATCTGTTTTTTAGTCATAATTCATGTATCGATGTTAGTTATGCTGTGGTAATAAATAATGTCTGGAGAGTAGCGACTCAAGACAACTCAGATTCCTTCCACCCATGTTCCATGCCCACCTTGAGCTGGGTGGGGAATACTGTTTCATGTTGTCTTTACTCAGGGACACAGACGGGCAGAGCCACAGCCTCCTGGAATGTCACCGCTCTTTGTGGCAGCATAGGGACAACAAAGCAAGAAGCCATCAGCCCTTCTCTCCCACTTATTTCCTCAGCCAGGACGAGTGGCATGGCTGTGCTTGGCAGGAGGGCGGGGAAGTGTGATTCTGCCCTGTGCTCAGAGGCAGGGAGCTGCAGATAGATGTGTGAACAGCACAAAGGTTCACAGGCCAGCGGGAGACCATGAAACTCGGGGAAACACAGCCTGGGTGCAAATTCTAACTTCACACTATGCTAATGCTGCCATTTTAACCAAGGGAATAAGTCTCAGTTTCTTCTTTTCTTGAGCGGGTATAGTAATGCTTATGCCATATGGTTGTAATAAGGCTACATCTATAATTTTAAATACTTGAGTGTCTGAGGCATAATAGATGCTCAATAAAAGTAGCTGAACGAGAAATAATCACTGCGTGGACTACGGTTACCTAGCCACATACCAATGATGTTTCAGAGTCACGTAGTTATTTTATTTTCACTTTTAAATTCAGAGACAGTGTCTAATGAAACTGGGGAAATCGCCATGTGGGGGAGGACTGAAGGAAGTTGCCTCTCTCGCTGAGAGGCTGTCATCGGCTGGGTTCCCCAGTAAACAGACTCTGGGGTAAACACTTGTTTGCAGGAACAGCCTCTGCAAAGGGATGGGTGACTCTTGATCTGGGGTCTGTGGGTTTGAGCCCTACGTTGGGTGTAGACATTATTTTAAAAAATAATAATAAAAAGTAAACCAGCAAATGGGAGGAACCCAGACTATGACTTGTCATTATTTCTCACTGAACTATGTTTCCATCTGAATAGTAAGTGAGGTGTTTCAGTTTAATATTCTAATATATAAACTGGGACATTTATAAAAAATGCAGAGTCGGCATAGAATCTAAATAATTTTTCTCTCACCTCTCTATTGTCCTCATGTAGGAATAATTGCCCTGTATTAGATCTAATGCCAAAATGGAACTTATTTTCGTGGCAATCACCACAGAAATAATTCCTGGAAGGTAAAAATCATTATTTGGCTTATTCTATGTTGGATGAAATACTTTCTAAGCCAATAATTCTTAGACTGGAGTATGGAATTTCTGCAGGACTTCTTAGGGACATTTACCTACTTCTTAGAGGCACAACCATTTAATGGTTTTTAATGTTAAAAGTATATATATTGGGATGCCTGGGTGGCTCAGTCGGTTAAGCCAATGGCTTCAGCTCAGGCCATGATCCCAGGGTCTGGGATCAAGTCCTGCATCGGGCTCATTGCTCAGCGGGCCTGCTGAGCCCGCTTCAGAGAGAGAGCCTGCTTCTCTCTCTCCCTCTGCCTGCCACTCTACCTGCTTGTGCTCTCTCTCTCTCTCTCTCTGACAAATAAATAAAGTCTTTAAAAAAAAAAAGCAACCCAAAAAACAGTATCAGGGTGCCTAGGTGGGTTAAAGCCTCTGCCTTTGGCTCAGGTCATGATCCCAGGATCCTGGGATCGAGCCCCACATTGAGCTCTCTGCTAGGCGGGGAGCCTACTTCCCCCTCTCTATTTGCCTGCTTCTCTGCCTACTTGTGCTCGCTCTCTCTCTGACAAATAAATAAATAAAATCTTTTAAAAAACAGTATGTATATATTAAAGGGTACAAAACTGCATCATTCTAAAAATACAACTATATCCTTTAAATAAACCTCATGCTTGCTGTAGAGCATTTAAACCACATGGAGACACAAGTGGGTTCTGCTGTGCCTTTAAGGGGACTTCACTGAAAAAGTCTGCAAAGCCTATTCTTAACAGTGACAGCGTTCTCACTACTGACCAATTACTACTGGCTTCTTTCAAATTTCATGATTTTTATACCAAAAATTCATACTTCCAGTGATTGTTTCCTTGGGAAACAGAACAAGCAGAGCTTATATTTCTGTTACACCACTAAAGGTGAACATCCGTCTATCTTATCCTTCAAAGGGGCTCTATGTAAGCAGGCCAATGACACTCCAAAGAGATAGGTAGAACCTACCATCTCAAAGAGTCTTTCAAAACAGGGTCATGATGGAATGATCAGTGAGACCGGAATGAGTGATCATGGTTGTCAAGAGTTTTCCACAGGCCGAAATCTTTTCACAAAGTTGATCTCATATAATGCAGTTTTCAGGAACTATGTATTATCCTGATTTGAGGAGTGACGAAACAGAGGCTCAGAGAAATTAAGAAAATGGGAAAGGGCTTAAACTCAAGTTTGTTGGTGTTCAAAAATTATATCTCCTTTATGTTAATCAGTTGTCAGCCAAAAATCCTAAATTCTTTTGACTACTATAGAGAAGCCCTATAGTACAGAGAAAGGTGTCTGGGCTTTGGAATCACACAGAAATTTAGACCCTGGTTCTGTCTTGTACCAACTCTATCACATTTAGAAAGGACTTAATGTTTTTTTGAGGCTAAGATATTTTATCTAGAAAATTCCAAAACCCAGTGCTGAGTTGTGAGGATAAGAATAATATATAAAAGCATAGCAGAAATTGAAATAAATAATAGGAATTTTGTTAGACACTGTATTTAAGATACATAGAATAACCTTCTAGGAGCTTCCAGATCTAGCTTTATATAATTCCCTGGATGATGCATTCAGCAAATATGACGAAATGAATGTGTCCCTTCTCCTTCCCAATCTAGTTAGAATGAAAAACCCTGAGTCACTGCAGAGCCCTGGGCAGGAGAGGAAAATGTTCTGAGTCAGGGGCTCTCCCACCTTTATAATTCAGCTCAGCCCTGGTTTGCTTACGCTCCCCCAGGCAGTTGCTGATAGTCAGATGAGCAAATACCCTCCTCCAGTTTTCCCAAAGAAGCCCTGGTAATATAATATTCTCAGTATGCTGTGGCCACTGCCTTTTTTTTTTTTTTAATCTTCCTCTTTTACCTGACCCACTTTTGTGTGCGATATTTTCTCCACCATTTGAGCCAGTTTTAATTAAAGCTGATAATTCTGGGGTGCCTTCTACATGCTCCCTGATGAGTGTGATATAAATGGACACAATAAACAGACCATCTAATATTGATAGAGTCTACAGCTGCATCTGCTAATTAGGGCCAATAAAGGCTTTTGGGGCAAGAGTTCCCATGTGACATTTGTTTAATTAAAGCCTTTGTCTGCCCTACTCAGAAGGGTGAAAAATATTCCACTTAAAATGGACTGAAAACAAACATAGCTTTTAGAATGCAGAACATTCCATAATATACATTCCAGGACTTCCAGAAGGAAGCTTTTACGCTGAAATAATGTTTTTTCTTGATAATATTTACAACGTGGTTGTTTTTGTTTTTTTTTTTAAATATTATTTATTTATTTATTAGAGAGAGAGCGAGAGCGAACACAGGCAAATAGAGAGGCAGGCAGAGGCAGAGGGAGAAGCAGGCTCCCTGCTGAGCAGAGAGCCCCATGTGGGGCTCGATCCCAGGACGCTGGGATCATGACCTGAGCCGAAGGCAGCCGCTTAACCAACTGAGCCACCCAGGCGTCCCCAACGTGGTTGTTGTTTTAATGAAATCGGATCATTTATTCTATTTTGCCAGCCACCTGTATACTTAAGAGTAGGTTTGATCAATAAGCTTTAAGGGAAGGGAGTAGATTCACAGATAAGCCAGGGAGGACTGGGGCAGGGACCATGGAACCTACTGGCAGATTGGATCCTTCCTATATTATCCCACGGATGATGGGCTTGCTTGACCAACTATATGTTTGCTCTCAATCATGAGTTATTTACTGCAGATCTTTGTGTACCTGTTATAGGTCAGGGAAAAAAAATACAAACAACACATGTAGTTGGATAATGAAGTGGGAAGGGCCTTGGGCACAGAGACCGGAAGTGTGGATTTCACTCCTAATTTTGCCATGAATTTAGGAAATTATTCTTCAAGCCTCAGTTGCTTTACCTTAAGAAATGGATGTATGTATATTTAGGGAGAGCTTTAACCTGCTTGATTTCAAGACTTTACTGCTTTAATTACTCTGATTATACTTTGAGGGGATTTTTCCAAATGCGGTTCATATGACCTGCCAATTTTCAAGTAATTAAAACATAAAAGCATATGCTAAAAAACGGACAAATTATTCTTTAACAATCTATCTTGTAAGGTTCTTGCTTTTTGATGATATATGTTGTAAGGTTGCTTTTAATCCAGTATGAAAAATTCCAATTATCAATGAATTATAGATGCAGAGAATGAATAGCTAATTAATAGAAAGTATTGGCTCCTAGAAACCTAGATAAAATGATGTTTTTGTGGCATATGTCGAAGACTCTGATCTATATGGCTGTTCTTGGTTCATGATTCAGCACTGTTTTGCTAAAAATGATAAATAGTGCAGTGTCTTAATTCTACAGTGCACTCCCTCTCCATATATTAATGTTTCTGAAATCAAGATGCTTCTCAAAAATCAAAGCCAAAAAGAGCTAGCCTTCGTTGTACAAGATGTCATTGCCTCCAGATATGCAAATTTCGCTGTGTGTGTGTGTGTGTGTGTGTGTGAGAGAGAGAGAGAGAGACAGAGACAGAGACAGAGACACAGAGAGGAGAAAATTTTTTATTTGCCACTCACCTGTGTTTAGTTACTTGCACTATACTGGGGGTTAAATATCAACTTTTATATTTAGGACCCTAATTGTTACTAAATATGCCTTCAAAAATACCACACTAGGAGGCAGTATTGGAAAAAAACAGTTATTATGAATGTTGACACTTTCCTGTCAACCACAAATTAGTAAATCAAAAGATTCCTCAACTCTTTCAGGACAGGTCATGAAATAGAGCTAGGAGAGATTGATTGGACCAGGTCCCCTGTGTGAAGGACTGCAACTCCAGTTCCAGAATTCTCTCTTTATAAGTTTCCTTCCCTCTTTTCTTCTTTCCTTCTTAAAAATAAGTGATTTCATTCTTGATATCTTCACATTATTAACAATTTGATACATATAGAAATTTAATGCATATATAAATTATCAATCAATCAATAGAATAGATTAGAATAGACAATTCCAAATAATGTATGTTGATCCTTCACCCTCAAATAAGTGAAGCATAACTCCTGAACTCCGTGTGGGCTGTGTATAGTAATTTCCCTCAAAGAGTAAAGTCTGAAAAATGGGAAAAAGAATAACTTGACAGTGGAAAAACCAGACAGCTGTCACCTCAACCAGGTGAGTAAGGCTGACAGTGATGAATCATGGGGGACAGTATGAACCCCTGATAAAATGTGATGGAAATGGCACTTCACCTCTGGGATCTTCTTCCCCCAAATCTGTAACCACAGCCTTACCATAAAAATACACCAAATAAATCCCAGTTGGGGGATATTCTATGAATACCTGACCTGTATTCCTCAAAACTGTCAAGGTCATCATAACCAAGGGAAGTCTGAGACACTGTCATGGCCAAGGGCCTAATGAGACGTGATCACTAAATGTAATGTGATATGCTAGGTGGCATCCTTAAAATTGAAAAAGACATTAGATAAAAATTAAGGTATTCTACCTAAGGAATTTAACTATGAACATAAGTTAATAAGAATGCATCAATGTTGGCAAATGACGATACTTGGGTAAGTTGTTAATAATAGGGAAGCTGGTTGCATAGATAACTGTTTATTTATTTATTTTTTAAAAAGATTTTATTTATTTATTTGACAGACAGAAATCACAAGTAGTCAGAGAAGCAGGCAGAGAGAGAGAGAGGAGGAAGCAGGCTCCCGGTCGAGCAGAGAGCCCGATACGAGGCTCCATCTCAGGACCCCGGGACCATGACCTGAGCCAAAGGCAGAGGCTTTAACCCACTGAGCCACCCAGGTGCCCTAGATAATTGTTTAGATAGGAACTCTCTGTACCATCTTCACTATTTTCCTGTAAATCTTACAGTATTCTAAAGCAAAGAGTTTATTTAAAAAAATTAAGTACTCCAAGGAAGTACTGTATTTTTAAATTCTTTGTATATCACAAGAGCTATCTCCTAAAATATATTTCTATTTATTACATGTGCCTTTAAAATTGAGAAGCTAGAGTCATATTTTTAAGTATTTTTTTCAATTTTAGAATTTCTGTTAACTACCATCTGTGATAGGTGAGAAATTAATACAATTATGTATTATTCCTTTTTCTTTCCTTCTACCCCATTCTTTTGATATATCATTATGTGTCAATATCATTGTATTTAAAATATATAATTCCTCCCACAGATGTTTACTTTTAGTCCTATATTTAAATAATTGGGTGCTAGCACTTTTAACTCCTTTTTTTTCTATTCATGAAATTTTTATTTAAAATACATCAGTGCATCCTCCAAATCTCATTATCAAGTAGAGTTTTGTTTTACAAAACTAACTCTGAGGTTTTTTATTTCCTGAGATCTGGGATGCCTGAAAACATCAATACACAGTATTATACTTGAAAGAAATAGAAGCAGGAAGGAACTTACTGCATCACCCTTTTTTTTTTTTAAGATTTTATTTATTTATTTGACAGAGAGAGATCACAAGTAGGCAGAGAGGCAGGCAGAGAGAGAGGGAAGGGAAGCAGGCTCCCTGTCGAGCAGAGAACCCGATGTGGGGCTTGATCCCAGGAACCTGGGATCATGACCCGAGCTGAAGGCAGAGGCTTTAACCCACTGAGCCACCCAGGCGCCCCTGCACCACCCTTTTTAACCTATGCATTTTTAAACGCTAACTATTAATTTTAAGGAAAATTAAATGTTTCCTTAACGGATTCTGCTGGCTTATTGTTCCGTATAACGAAATCACCCTACCCTTTTCAGCACCACAGAGTTTAAGTCGAAAATTTTTCACATTCAGAATTGAAAGATTACGTTGAACTAATGCTGTTCCTTTGGAGTTTTAGGTTATGTAGGAAACTAGAATAACAGAAGCAAAAATGGGAAGCACGGCAAGAAGGCACAGAAGAGTACAGCTTAGTTCTGAGCCACAAATAGTTCTGAGACTAGTCTCTGGACTTTCATAAGGAGTTCAGGCCTTAGCTCTTCTGACATAACATTTGACAACACTTTGTATGGGACCCAGTGGAGCAGAGGTTTGTGATGGGAATGGGGGCAAGAGGCATGGGTGTGAGTGCAGCAATGCTGGCCCAGAGCTCACTTCTGCTGACAATGTCCAGCATCCCTGCTGGCCTCAAGCACAGCCTCAGTGCCTTAGGGATGCTGGGCACATTCCAGCATTATTGTGTTTCTCTCTGAGCCTCTATGAATTCGGAGTGTCCATCTCGGCCTCCGTCTTATCGGCAGCCTGCTACCCACCTCCTCGGTGTGGGAATTTGTCACGGAGCTCAGCGTCCGGGGAGACCAAAATAAAAATTCATGTCTAAAAGTAGAGGCTGCAGGTCCGCTTTGAGCAAACAGTCAGCGTTATGGGTAGAGTCCCTTCAGTAGAAACTTGTAGATGTGTAATTATGAAGTAGTGAGACATTTACTGAATGAAGGGAAGGATGAGTAGGAGCTCTTGAGCTTCAGAACAGGCTATCCCATCAAGACAAGCTGGCATCTCTGTCTCCCATGTTTTTCCCCAGCAAACCCAATACCTGGTCCAGAGACCATCTATCACACCACCTGTGAGATTTTTGTCCTCCGTAGTCTCCTACACATGAGCGGTCAGAGCTTTTTAATTTATAACGAAAAAGTAGCCGTAACCAAAACAGGGATTTCAATATAAGGAGAAAGGGCAAATTCAGAAAAATATAAGTGCTGCTATGTCTCAAGAAGATACTGCTGCCAGGAGTAGAAAACGGAACGATCTGTTTCTTTATCTCTGCTCCCGCTAACAGGTCTGTCTCTCTGTCTCCCTCTCTCCCTTTCAGATTGATGTGCTCTGTTTAAATTATTCAAGTCCATATGAAGGGCTTCTTTTCTCTAGAAATTTGGAATGATAATACATGATGAAGGCAAACATGATTATGATAATGCTGCTGGTAGTGATGAAATACCAATTTTCTACCCCTAAACACAAGAGTAGTACCTACCCAGTATGCCTGTCGTAAATATTGGACAAAATCATATACGGAGAAATCAGCCCACTTCTGAGCCACGGTAATTTAAAAGGCAAGTAAGGGTCCAACCACAGAGGGCTTTGCATTGTGTGTCGACAGTGATGTTAATGAGCATTCGTTAAATACTCACTGTGTTCCAGGCAAGTTTTGAGTGGCTTTAGGTAAATTATCTTCTTTAACACTGCACAACTGTGTGAGTTGGGAGCTCTCATAACCCTCATTGTCCAGCTGAGGAATCAAAGAGACAGAGATGTGAGTAGGTGGGTAGGAGCACCCGGGACTGAAGCTTGTCAGTCTGATTGAAGGGTGTGTGCTCTTGACCTCTCTGTTACACTGACTTTCAGGTAGAATTTGAACCCCAAGACAGTGGTGATCTTGTAACGGTTTCAACCAATGAAATTTTAGGCACAACCTGAGACAGATTTGGTTTTTATAAAGATCACTCTGATGATAAAATCGAGAATACGTGAGGATGCAAAGGTTAGCTCCCAGCATCGCTCGTAAAATTAAGCATAAAAATAATTCTGTGCCAAGAAACTAGAAATATATGTGACTCAAAATAACCCAGATAAATATATCACAGCCCTGAAGCCATTTGATGATTTTAAAGGGTCCAGACCAAGGTTACCCTACATGCTGATTTTTCAGAAAGCATTAGTTCTCCCTCTTTTCTCCTGTGGGGCAAAAACCTAGCTTAATGGCAGGACTAAGGACTTTTGAATTACTGACAGCAGGCCGAACTTTGAGATAAAACAGCCTTGGATTCATGAAGAGATCAATCAGATATTCAGCATTTCCAGGACCAGAGTGAGAGTGAGCTCCAGAGGGATACCCGAGGCTCAAGTTTCAACATCCCTGAAGTACAGGCTTGCAAAGTAAGTGTGTGTGTGCTGCAAATCCTATGCCCTAACAATTGCAACTCAAAGAGAGCCGAATGGATTCAAAATATTTCATCTTCCTACCAGGCACAGTCCCAATTTCTATTTGTAAACTGATGAAAACCAGATTCCTCTCAGCACTTGGCCTTCAGTTCTCAATTTCTCTCTCTCTCTCTCCCTCTTTCCCACGCACATCTCCACATAAACATACATGTGTGTACATCCCCACGTATATAAACACATACACACACAGATGCCTGCATACTTTAGTGACTACTTTTCCTTTGATATATTGTGTTTAAACAAATTCAGTTCTAGACAACATGGATAGAAAATTGTTCCCTTTCATTTAATTCAGAATGCTCTTTGGTTTCCTTGTACTTTTAAATAATTTATTCTTGGGTTTTAGAACCCTTCAAAGCCTGCACAGGGTCTCCCTCTATAAGCAAGTAAAAGACTCAGGGCAACAAAAAATAGCTTTTATATTTTTATAATATATATTTATATTTATATTAAATATATTTAATATATATATTAAATAAATATATATATTTATTTATATATATTTATTTATATTAATAAAATATATTAAATAAATATATTAATATATATTTATATATTTGCATAACCCAAGTCTATTTCATGATATTTTAGTCAATCTTTGCTTTTATAGGATATGAGGTCTTGGTATTCTGGTTACAAAAAGAAAGAAGTCCATCTTTTCCCTCCTTAACAGCCAGGCTATATTTCAGAGGTGAGGCTGTTGACCTAGATACTCTGCAGTGATCTGGTCACTTCCCCTGGCCGAACTTCAAGATGTTATTATGTGGAATATTACTCTATTATATAACCCCTGGATGATCTCTAAATATATCCCCATCCTCCATACTTCAGAATGTCTGTGAAATTATCAGAGATCAATACAATGTTTACATAACAAGTATCCCCCACAGATTCACTCAAGACCCAGAAATAAAGTCTGATGAGGTAAGGCACGTTATGTGTGTGCACGAGGTAAAGATCTCTCGGGAAAAGGCAGAGAGGGTTATACACCCACAGAGTATCTCTGATGATCATAAAGGCCTGCCTTGCAGGTTTCTTCCTTCTTTGCTCTAATTTGCTAGTATCTAGCACAACAGAAATAACATTTTTCTTCTTCATCGATGTACCTACGTACATGATATGCTGGAGTGACTTTTTTAGAGTTTATGTTATTGCTTCTCTCCAAAACAATCTCTGAATATAAACACAGATTAAATAGAACAGTAATTTAAAGATGTATAAATAGGCTAAAATTAACAAGTCAGGAAATGACAGATGCTGGCAAGGATGTGGAGAAAGGGGAACCCTCCTACGCTGTTGGTGGGAATGCAAGCTAGTGCAACCACTCTGGAAAACAGCATGGAGGTTCCTCAAAAAATTGAAAATCGAGCTACCTTATGACCCAGCAATTGCACTACTGGATATCTACCCTAAAGATACAAACGTAGTGATCCGAAGGGGCATGTGCACCCAAATGTTTATAGCAGCAATGTCCACAATAGCCAAGTTATGGAAAGAACCTAGATGTCCATCAACAGATGAATGGATAAAGAAGAGGTGGTATGTATATACGATGGAATACTATGCAGCCATCAAAAGAAATGAAATCTTACCATTTGCGATGACATGGATGGAACTAGAGCGTATTATGCTTAGCGAAATAAGTCAACTGGAGAAAGACAACTACCACATGATCTCCCTGATATGAGGAAGTGGAGATGCAACGGGGGTGGGAGTTAAGGTGGTAGGAAAAGTAAAAATGAAAGAAGATGGGATCGGGAGGGAGAAAAACCAAAAGAGACTCTTAATGTCATAAAACAAATTGAGGGGGGTGGGGGGAAGAGGGGTTGGGTGAGGGTGGTGGGGTTACATTATATGTTTAAATAAAGCTTAAATAAAGTAATAAATAAATAAATAAATAAATAAATAAATAAATAAATAAATAAAAAGAGTAAAGCAAGATGAAGAAACAGGGGAATATCTTCCAAATGAATAAGATAAAAATAAAATGGACTAAAGACTGGAACATAAGATCTGAAACCATAAAACTCCTAAAAGAAAACATAGACAGGAAGCTCCTGGATATAGGTCTGGACTATGATTTTTTAAATTTGATCCCCAAAACAAAAGCCACAAAAGCAAACAAGTAGTACTACATCAAACTAAAAAGCTTCTTCATGGCAAAGGAAATCAGCAACAAAGTGAAAAGACAATCTATTGAATGGGAGAAAACATTTACAAATCATATATCTGATAAGGTGAAAATGTTCAAAATGAAATCATATAGCTCCATACCAAAAACACAATCCAATTTAAAAATGGGCAGAAGTTCTGAAGAGACATTTTTCCAAAGAAGACATACAAATGGCCAATAGATATATGAAAAGATATTTACATCATTAATCATCAGGGAAATGCAAATCAATACCACAATGATATAACATCTCACATCATTCAGAATGGATAGTACTAAAAAGATAAGAAATAACAAGTGGTGGCAAGATGTGGAAAAAAGGGAACCCTTGTGCACTCTTAGTGGGAATGTAAATTGGTGCAGACACTATGGAAAACAGTATGGAGGTTTCTATGATATGATCCAGAAATTCCTCTTCTATGTATTTGTCTGAAGAAAATAAAAATACTATTTTTATATATAAAAAAAAATGTATAAATAGTACATGGGACTATGCATACCATGAAACTAACGAATATATTTTTGAGCAGCAGTTAGGGGTCAGCAATTGTGCAAAGTGTGGAGCATGTATCATCTGAGTTCTACATTTTCTTGGGACATAGAAAGAGGATGATGTTGTTTCCACTCTAATAATGAGAACAAGCTGGATACTATACAAAATCACAGAAGATTTTAAATGTATTAGAGAATGGAGGCCACGAGGTAGCCTGGGGAATTGAAGTGCACAAGGTGATGAAACTCTCTCTGATGAGGGAGCAGATCCGCCTTCTGTAGAGCGCTGAGAGGAAGAGGGGGCTGCGGTATATGTGTGTAAAAAGAAACTAGATGGGATTTTAATTAATTTTTAAATGCTGAGGCATGGAGATCTCTGCATCCCCTCACTGACTCTTTCCTTGGGCCTTCACGGAGTGCTCACAAGAGAGACTGGGGACAGAGAAGAAGAAATTAAAGAGATACTCTCTGTGGTGCAAGGTATGTGGCCATCTAAGTGAGGGTGAAAAGAGGGAGCTGAGAGGGGCCTGCTTGTGGGAGGAGGCAGTCAGGCTGCAGGAGGAAGGGCGGGACAGAGTGCTGCAAGAGATCACTCCTTCTGAGAGGCAGGCAGGGGGCCACCTAGTGTGCAGGAGGACTGCAAGGCCCCTGCCAGTGCTCCTGGCCTCTTACCAATTAGGACAAAGCTTCATTGTCATGGAGAATTTGAGGACAGCCATGCACAGAAGATAACTAAACAGGGGGGTACAGAGCAAATGGGACAAACAGATGGTAAACATCAAGATGGTAGACTCAAATCCAGCTGTTTCAGTAACTACACTAAGTATAAATGGATTCAACACTGCAGCAAAATTCAAGGATTGCCAGGAAGGATTTAAACACACACACACACACAAGTTGAATGACAAAGAAATAAAATAATATACCTTTGAACCTTAAATGTAAGAAAGATGGTGTAACTTGTGATTCAAAAAGTTGCCCACTTGATAACGCTCTGCTCTTGGAATCAATCAACCTTCCCTTTTGACTCATGGATACTCTTAAGCATAATGAACCTCCATGTCCCTGTTCATGCCATACTTTGTCATGCTTTGTCTTTTTCACTGCAAAACACCCATGTATTTTTTATTATTTATCATTAACTTAACGCTATAAACAAGCAAAATTAAGTTCATCAAATTAATTGAAGCTTACAATCTCATTAGGGAAGCATGATATGGAAACAGATACTGAGTGTTCAACGATTTGGTAGGAAGGACTGTTAAAGATTTCTGGAAAAGGGAGTCTGACAAGGGGGAAGGTGAGACAGACAATGCTTTGAAGAAACCAACAGCCTCCTAATCGATTTCATGGTTTCCAGTCAACCCTTCCTCTCAACTTTTCCTTAACAGCAAATAAAAATGTTAGCAAAATAACAATTTGATTACATTACTTCCTGCACAAATTGTTCTCCCCACTGATCCTATCTTCGCCAGTAGGGGTGTCTATTTACTATAGTGAAAATCCAGAGTATGTGGGCTGAAATCCAGGCCCGAAGCTGGAGTCTTCCTTATTCCCCAGAACCTTGAACATTCACTCTCCAGGACTGTGTTAAGCCCCCAGAGTTCTAGCCCAATTTCTTGAGTCCAGATATCATGCTTAGCCATTATGTTGCTGGGTACTGATGATATGCCTACCTACTGCATCTAGGCGCTAGCTAGGAATCGTTTGCCAAAATTGAGAACCATGTTATGACCACCATTTGTGCCCATACTCATCATATTCCATCAACTAAAATCTCCCCGTAGATATATCAATGCTGCCTGGATCCCATCACGATGTTTCCTTGAAGTCCATATATTGGACTGATGCTTCCCTTTATCTCTCGCCAACCCACCTCTGAGGTCCTAGATTGCTTCCCAAGCACAGGTTTATATAACATGGTTCCATTTGCCTCCCCTTGCTGACTTGTAGTCTCCCTTCTCCAAGTAAAAGAGCCAGGGATGATGGGAAGCAAATGCACACAGGACTGAACTCAGCCAGAATTATCATCAGATTGAAAGACAGTGAGTTAATGCTATAGCCTTTAACACAGACGACAAGCTATGCCCTCATCTCGATGGAGAGAACCCATTTAGAGGTCTCAAAGCACTAAATGATATGAGGTCATGGGTTAGAGGATAGTGACATTTCAGAGGCAGGAGATCCTGGCTGAAATAAATTTTCTAAGAAAAAGGAATGTGGGCATCAATACATACTTATGACATCAAGACATATTTAGTTATGGGCACATTTGTAGACACTCGAGCCCACACCTGTTTTATAATAACAGATCAGTCACGAGTAGGATAATTACCTTTAGAAATACTATAAAAGTGCTAATGGACATCAGAAGAAAGCTGGGGTGGCAATCCTTATATCAGATCAATTAGATTTTAAGCCAAAGACTATAATAAGAGATGAGGAAGGACACTATATCATACTCAAAGGGACTGTCCAACAAGAAGATCTAACAATTTTAAATATCTATGCCCCTAACATGGGAGCAGCCAACTATATAAACCAACTAATAACAAAATCAAAGAAACAGACCGACAATAATACAATAATAGTAGGGGACTTTAACATGCCCCTCACTGAAATGGACAGATCATCCAAGCAAAAGATCAACAAGGAAATAAAGGTCTTAAATGACACACTGGACCAGATGGACATCACAGATATATTCAGAACATTCCATCCCAAAGCAACAGAATACACATTCTTCTCTAGAGCCCATGGAACATTCTCCAGAATAGATCACATCCTGGGTCATAAATCAGGTCTCAAGCAGTATCAAAAGATTGGGATCATTCCCTGCATATTTTCAGACCACAATGCTCTGAAGCTAGAACTCAATCACAAGAGGAAATTTGGAAAGAGCACAAATACATGGAGACTCAACAGCATCCTTCTAAAGAATGAATGGGTCAACCAGAAAATTAAAGAAGAATTGAAAAAAATCATGGAAACAAATGATAATGAAAACACCACAGTCCAAAATCTGTGGGACACAGCAAAGGCAGTCCTGAGAGGAAAATATATAGAGATACGAGCCTTTCTCACGAAACAAGAAAGGTCTCAAATACACAACCTAACCCTACACCTAAAGGAGCTCGAGAAAGAACAACAAAGAAAGCCTAAACCCAGCAGGAGAAGAGAAATAATAAAGATCAAAGCAAAAATCAATGAAATAGAAACCAAAAAAACAATAGAACAAATCAACAAAACTAGGAGCTGGTTCTTTGAAAGAATTAATAAGATTGATAACCCCCTGGCCAGACTTATCCAAAAGAAAAGAGAAAGGACCCAAATAAATAAAATCATGAATGAAAGAGGAGAGATCACAACCAACACCAAAGAAATACAATTATAAGAACATATTATGAGCAACTCTATGCCAACAAATTTGACAATCTGGAAGAAATGGATGCTTTCCTAGAGACATATAAACTGCCAAAACTGAACCAGGAAGAAATAGAAACCCCGAATAGACCCATAACCAGTAAGGGGATTGGAACAGTCATCAAAAATCTCCAAACAAACAAAAGCCCAGGGCCAAATGGCTTCCCAGGGGAATTCTACCGAACATTTAAAGAAGAATTAATTCCTATTCTCCTGAAACTGTTCCAAAAAATAGAAATGGAAGGAAAACTTCCAAACTCATTTTAGGAGGCCAGCATCACCTTGATCCCCAAACCAGACAAGGATCCCATCAAAAAAGAGAATTACAGACCAATATCCTTGATGAACACAGATGGGAAAATTCTCACCAAAATACCAGCCAATAAGATCCAACAGTATATTAAAAGGATTATTCACCACGACCAAGTGGGATTTATTCCAGGGTAGCAAGGTTGGTTCAACATCCCCAAATCAATCAATGTGATACAATACATTAACAAAAGAAAGAACAAGGACCATATACTCTCAATAGATGCTGAAAAAGCATTTGACAAAGTACAACATCCCTTCCTGATCAAAACTCTTCAAAGTGTAGGGATAGAGGGCACATACCTCAATATTATCAAAGCCATCTATGAAAAACCACTGGAAGTATCATTCTCAATGGAGAAAAACTGAGACCTTTTCCACTAAGGTCAGGAACGTGACAGGGATGTCCGTTATCACCAGTGCTATTCAACATAGTACTAGAAGTCCTAGCCTCAGCAATCAGACAACAAAAAGAAATTAAAAGCATCCAAATCGGCAAAGAAGAAGTCAAACTATCGCTCTTTGCAGATGATATGATACTATATGTGGAAAACCCAAAAGGCTCCACTCCAAAACTGCTAGAGCTTGTACAGGAATTCAGTAAAGTGTCAGCATATAAAATCAATGCACAGAAATCAGTTGCATTTCTTTACACCAGCAACAAGACAGAAGAAAGAGAAATTAAGGAGTCAATCACATTTACAATTACACCCAAAACATAAGATACCTAGGAATAAACCTAACCAAACAGGCAAAGAATCTATACTCAGAGAACTATAAAGTACTCATAAAAGAAATTGAGGAAGACATAAAGAAATGGAAAAATGTTCCATGTTCATGGATTGGAAGAATAAATATTGTGAAAATGTCTATGCTACCTAAAGCTATCTACACATTTAATACAATGCCTATCAAAATCCCATCCAATTTTTTCAAAGAAATGGAACAAATAATCCTAAAATTTATATGGAACAAGAAAAGACCTCGAGTAGCCAAAGGGATATTGAAAAAGAAAGCCAAAGTTGGTGGCATCACAATTCCAGACTTCAAGCTCTATTACAAAGCTGTCATCATTGGGGCGCCTGGGTGGCTCAGTGGGTTAAAGCCTCTTCCTTTGGCTCAGGTCATGATCCCAGGGTCCTGGGATCGAGCCCCACGTCGGGCTTTCTGCTTAGCGGGGAGCCTGCTTACTCCTCTCTCTGCCTGCCTCTCTGCCTACCTGTCTGTCAAATAAATAAATAAAATCTTTAAAAGAAAAAAAAAAGCTGTCATCATCAAGTTAGTATGGTACTGGCACAAAAACAGACACAAAGATCAATGGAACAGAATAGAGAGCCCAGAAATAGACCCTCAACTCTATGGTCAACTAATCTTCGACAAAGCAGGAAAGAATATCCAATGGAAAAAAGAGAGCCTCTTTAACAAATGGTGCTGGGAAAATTGGACAGCAGCATGTAGAAAAATGAAATTGGACTATTTCCTTACCCCACACACGAAAATAGACTCAAAATGGATGAAGGACCTCAACGTGAGAAAGGAATCCATCAAAATTTTTGAGGAGAACACAGGCAGCAACCTCTTCGACCTCAGCTGCAGCAACTTCTTCCTAGGAACAATGCCAAAGCCAAGGGAAGCAAGGGAAAAAATGAACTATTGGGACTTCATCAAGATCAAAAGCTTTTGCACAGCAAAGGAAACAGTCAACAAAACCAAAAGACAACTGACAGAATGGGAGAAGATATTTGCAAGCAACATATCAGGTAAAGGGCTAGTATCCAAAATCTATAAAGAGCTTAGCAAAACTCCATACCCAAAGAACAAATAATCCAATCAAGAAATGGGCAGAGGACATGAACAGACATTTCTGCAAAGAAGACATCCAGATGGCCAATAGACACTTGAAAAAGTGCTCCACATCACTGGGCATCAGGGAAATACAAATCAAAACCACAATGAGATACCACCGCACACCAGTCAGAATGTGTGACTGAATGTCAGAATGTGAATTAACAAGTCAGGAAATGACAGATGCTGGCAAGGATGTGGAGAAAGGGGAACCCTCCTACACTGTTGGTGGGAATGCAAGCTGGTACAACCACTCTGGAAAACAGCATGGAGGTTCCTTAAAAAATTGAAAATCGAGTTACCTTATGACCCAGCAATTGCACTACTGGGTATTTACTCTAAAGATACAAACATAGTGATCTGAAGGGGCATGTGCACCCGAATATTTATAGCAGCAATGTCCACAATAGCCAAGTTATGGAAAGAACCTAGATGTCCATCAACAGATGAATGGATAAAGAAGAGGTGGTATATATATACAATGGAATATTATGCAGCCATCAAAAGAAATGAAATCTTGCCATTTGTGACGACATGGATGGAACTAGAGGGTATTATGCTAGTGAAATAAGTTAATTGGAGAAAGACAACTATCATATGATCTCCCTGATATGAGGAAGTGGAGATGTAACGGGGGTGGAGGTTAAGGGGGTAGGAAAAGAATAAATGAAATAAGATGGGATCAGAAGGGAGACAAACCAAAAGAGACTCTTAATGTCATAAAACAAACTGAGGGGTGTGGAAGGGAGGGGTGTTGGGAGAGGGTGGTGGGGTTACATTATATGTTTAAATAAGAAAAAATATATTGTGAATCCTATATGACACACAATCTGGCCACAATACAAATGCTATTTTTTTCTGAAAAGAAAAACAAAAAACAGTTCCATTTCTTCTGTAGTATTTTAATTTTGTATTTTCATAAAATTTTATTTGCAAAAAGTCCAACTGCATGTAAAAATTTATTAGACATCACTTCTTTAAAGTGATTTTTGCAATTCCCCAAGCAAACTGAAAAATGCAAATGTGTTAGTACGCTTGAAACTATGAGAATTGTAAACTCCTTGAATAAAGGTTTTAATATTAAAAAAAAAGAAATACTATAAAAGTACTGATTCTAAGGCAGGTATAAATAGTTCTCCAAGTCATTATTGTTAAGGGTGGTATAGAATTTTCTGTGAGGCACAGTAAAGGAAGAATTACTAACTCACTATCTAGTGTATTGCATTTCAGGTAAAAAAAAACATTGAAAATAATGTAGCAAAGTGGAAAGAAAAGAGGCTCAAGTCTAGAGTTGTAGGTTCGAGTACTAATTCTTCCAAATACCCTGAGGCAGGCTTTTGGTCTCACTGGACCTCAGTTTTTATATCTATAAAATGGGCTATTAAAACCTGTCCTGGGCGCCTGGGTGGCTTAGTGGGTTAAGCCTCTGCCTTCGGCTCAGGTCATGATCCCAGAGCCCTGGGATTGAGCCCCACATCAGGCTCTCTGTTCCATGGGGAGCTTGCTTCCCCCTCTCTCTCTGCCTGCCTCTCTGCCTCCTTGTGATCTCTTTCTGTCAAATAAATACATAAAATCTGTAAAAAAAAAAAAAACAAAAACCTGTCCTATCCCATATGTTGTTTGGAAGAATAATACAAGTATTATACTACCATGCAAAAGGTAATTAATGTGTTTATTATTATGGCCATTTAGACAGGCACAGTGTCTCATAATCAGGTTAATATAATGGCTTATTTTTGACATGCAAATGACCACGAAATGTTTTAAATCCTTCTTTAACACAGGAGATTTGAAGATCAGCTTTTGAAGCCAGGGTTTTGGGCAGAAACCAAGATAATTCAGCTGCCAGCTACAAAGTACTACAGCAAGTGCCAGAAACACGACTCATTTTTGAATTGGGAAAATATCTTTGCCAAACCATGTCTTAAGGGTTTTTATAGTTCTTTCCCACATGTCCCCATGAAAATGTTATTTTTCATATCTCATTTTTGAATGGGGCTGTCAGGATAACAAGTATCAACTCTTGTCCAGGTCCAGGAAATTGATCCAGTTAAACTGAATCTAAGGACGAGGAGTATTTTAGGGAATCCAGTGACTGATGTCTTGAAGGCATGGGCAGTACCGACCAAAATAAGCATGGGGGTCTGGTCTCCAGTTGCTGGCTGGTATTCCCAAGTCTGCTTCTGCACAGACAGGCTCCCAGATGAATATTCCAGA